>MU127865.1:161104-178289 GCA_014904975.1 Marasmius fiardii PR-910
TTGCGTGAAAGATGGCTGGAAAAATGAAGAATGGATGCAGTAGGGCTCTGGAATGATGAAGTCGGAATGTGGAATTGAGTTTAGTTTGAGTTGTTCATTTTCCCTTTATGTACTGAGAAAATTGATAGAAAATATTTTTACCAAGTCACCCCCGGAGTACTCACCATCCCCCTTACCCAGACGAAAAACAGTATATAACAATATGTAAGTTGAGAAGATGTGTTCTTAGTTAGCTACTGACCGTTCGTGACTGATCGGACTGTGGGAGATATCATCCGATGTTCTTCTCCCCACCCTGAACTTGAGGCTTTTGAACATTCAACTAGGGTCAAATAAAAAAATCTCGATTTACAGAATCATATGTTTTCAATCAATCTTCAAACTCCAATCCTATCAATTCAGAGGATCCTGGTGCACTGCTCCTCAAGTCGATGCGGCTATAGCTTACGAGCTGACATCAGCGTAACGGACAGCTTTTGCTTTTTTCAATTGTTTTTGTGAGTCGACGACTGGCTGCTACGGTCAGCACCATCTGCCGAAACCGAAACATAGGAAGCCTGGTTCTCCAAACAGGCGTGAGAAAACTACGAGTAGAGTCGAGGGTCGCTGGCTACATTTACATGATTCTGTCCAGCAGACTTTCGAGATTGAATGAGTAGGAGAGTGAGAGGGACATACCACAAGAAATGATTAGTACTTGGTGTACCCACCCTTTACTTCCGGAAGAACGTGACGATTGTCCCGACCCCTTGATTTTATTCTGTTTAATTTTAGGGTATTTTTGCCGTAGGTATAGTCTCAAAGGCCATTGGGGTTTCTGCCAATATATGTTTAGTCGGTTCCACACTCAGAAGGGTTTCACGCGAGGATTGAACATGTCGATGGTCAACAGCTGAAGATATAGGTGTCACAAAGTGTGTACTATCCTTATTTTCCTATGGTCTCTTTTCCTTTCTTCACGATACACGATACTATCCTTGTTTCATCTCTTGAGTCTATTTTCATTCCACTGCTTTCCCTTCCGCTACGTTCTATCTGTTTCCACATGACACCAGGTCATGACATCATAGGTCACATGCTAGGTAGTATATATAGGACGACTTGTCACCTAGTCCCCCATCTTAACCTCTTTGTCATTGGGACTAGGTGCGTATTTGTACTCTGTAGGATACTGGGCAGTATTGATCATCTTTGTCATTGGGACTAGTTATCGACTGTTGAGCCTTTGCTCCAGTCTCTGTGTGTTCGTTACTGGCACTTCACCACAATAGGTGCATTAGTGTGAACCTGACAAACTGGTCTCGCCCTCCTATCCAGAGTGGACCCTCTCTGAGCTTTCCAGTTGGACATGGATGCATCTCCGGTACCACTGACCACTACATAATCATCGGGAACACGGCCCTTCAGATCTATTTATGATGGGCAGCAGCCAAAATAAAAAAAAAAAGGTTGCCTAGGCTGCAATGGAGAAACAGCTATATTTGATTCAGGCAGCAAATCAACCTCTGCGACAGGACGCCGACCCTAGTTTTGTCGCTCAAGCCCACAATGCATATTGTGAGAATAAGGAAAAGGATTGATTATTCTATGTACCAGCTACATCCTAGCTTATATACCTACTGGTAGACTATCTAGAAGGTGTCATGAAGTGCATACTATTTTACTTTTATCCCCTTACAGTCTCTTTTCCCTTTACTATGATACATCATTCTTGTTTCATCTTTTGACCTTACCTTTTATCTTTATTCTACTATGTTCCGTTGGCTTCCGCTATGTTCTATCAGTTTCCACATGACACCAGGTCACGACATCATAGGTCACATGCTGAGTAGTATATATAGGATGACTCGTCACCTAGTCCCCCATCTTGACCTCTTTGTCTTGGGACTAGGTGCGTATTTGTACTCTGTAGAATACCGGGCTTATATCGATTGTCTTTGTCTTGGGACTAGTTGTTGACTGTCGAGCCTCTGCTCCAGTCTCTGTGTGTTTGCTACCAGCGCTTCACCACATTAGGTCAAGATCCTCTACTGCACGGGCACCCTTCCGATAAGGCTGTCTCTGCAGGCCGTACCGCTCCACCACGTCTCCGACATTCAGCACATCGAGACCCGACTCTGAAGAAGAATCCGAACAGGAGAAAGTTGACTGTTCCTCACTACTGCATGCATATGACGTTACCAATAACGAACATGTACACCTAGCCACCAACAGAGAGTGGGCCAGCTGTGACCAGAACCAGTGCCCGAACGCACTTGCGAACTCAATATCTGAACCGTACAATTTAATCGACATCGATGGTAGTGTCTTCAAATTCAACCGTTTCATTCCAGTACTCCCACCGCTACCACCATCCCCACTTCCAGTCCATCCAGTTACCCCCAGTTTATCCAGAACCCCCGGACACTCTAGGCCTGGGTCCCGCATAGGTCGACACTCTAGACCCACATCACGTATCTCGCCTGAAGCTTCTCCTGCACCCGCATTGCTACCTGCACCTTGTGGACCTTCCGTACCCCCACTTATCCCTGTTACCACTCCCAGAACCATCTCCCCCACACCAAATCCCGTCGTTATCCCCAGAAAACCATCCCCAGAACTGCAAACATCCGCTCCACCTACAACTATGAACAACGAACAACTCGCCCATCTCTTAGAAGGCCTAAACACCGTCACCAATGCCCTGCTAACGCAGTCAACTCGCTCTAAGGACGTCATCAGTAAACCTGAGGCGTTCAAGGGAGAGAAGGGCCACAATGCCAGGCGGTGGCTCAATCAGTTTAACAATTGGGCCAAGGAACAATCTGAGTTGGTCAACAATGACCCAAAAAAGATCCGAGCAGCTCTGAACCTCATGACCTCCAAGGCCGGCAACTGGGCAAACCAGTTCCTAACCAGGTCAAACGACCCCACCAACGTCAACCCAATCTTTAATAGCAGGTGGGCCGACTTCACCACCGCCTTTAGGGGCCACTTTTCCTCTATCGACAAGGAGAAGCAGGCACTGGCCAACCTCAGGGTACTGAGGCAAGGACGGAACGAGTCCATCTCTGACTACACCCAGACGTTCACGGAGCTGGCTAGTCTCACCAAGCTCTCAGACTATGACCAGTGCCAGTACTTCGTAGAGGGACTCACATTGGAGATGCGAAAGTTGGTAGGATTGGCGGCAGCGGTTGCCATGACAGAGCCAAGGGACCTTAGCGAACTCATCGCTAGGGTGAACAAGTTGGACATCAGCATCAACAATCCGGCTCTGAACATTGGACGAGGAGGTGCTCGAGCACAGGCTAGTGGTGGAGGAGGAAGGGACCCAAACGCCATGGACGTTGACGCCACCTCGACCTCGACCTGGAGGAATGGCACCCAAGAGGAGTTTCTGAGACAAATGAGGAACAGGTGTTTTGGTTGCGGCGGTCTTCACCTCAAAAAGGACTGCAATCATGTGCGAGGTGCCACATGCAACTACTGCAAAAGGGTGGGGCATTTAGAACAGGTCTGCCAGGACAAGTTCACAGGAAAGGAGAGGGGAGGAGGGCTAGTTGGAAGAGGTCGCCAGATCGCAGCAACCAACATGGAGGAGAACTTCTCCCTTTTCGAGGAAGAAGGGGGTAGTCACCGTTCTCTGAACGACCCCACGACCGCCATCGCATCCACCTCATCCCTGGCGCCCAGCAACCCAACGGTGGCTCTAGACGGTCAGGGACAGCTCACTGCCCAGATTGCTCAGCTTAACAGCCTTCTGGCCAGCCTCAGCTCTGTTGTCAACAAGCTGCAGGGTTTTTAGGGAGGACGCCCATCTCAGCTGCAACAAGAGCGTCCCAGAAGTTGATTGTAGTTTGCCCATCCTCGAATTATGACTCTATATCCTCATGTACTATTAACACGACTCATGAATCTACTCCGTTATCATCACATTTCCGAGTGCGCATGAAGATTGAGAATGGGAGATTACAAACGACAACAGTGGCCATGGTGGATAGTGGAGCGACAGGTTTATTTATGAGCAGGAAGTTTGCTGAAGAAAAGAAGTTGCAAAAGCTTCGATTAAAGAAGCCGATACAGGTGTTTAACATTGACGGCACCCCTAACCTGGCTGGCAGTATACAGGAATTTGCACAGCTGGCGATAACAGTGGATGGACATAAGCACTGGGTGGATTTTCTGATTACGGATCTAGGCGAAGAGGATGTGATATTGGGGTTACCGTGGTTGAGACAGTTGAACCCAGAGGTAGACTGGTCAAAAGGGTTGCTATCGATTAGGACCCACAGAGTGACAGTAGAGGACGTACCAGACGGAGAAGGAGAAGCAATTGGCGGAACAACTCAGGGCGAAGGGGCACTGGAGGTCGCTCAAGACGATGCAGTGAAGGAAACTCCGCATCAGGACGAATATGGAGGGGAAGGACAGGAAGAAACGGTACTGGGAGAGGAGGAAAAACAACTGCAACTTTGCGTTCTTAAGGCTAACCAAGCACTTCGTCGGAATTGGCTTAGACAGGGGATTATCAAGGATGTTCAGGAACAGGTTTGGATCGCGGCAGGGTACACTTACTCCCAACAACTTGCAGAGGTGGCACAGAAACTCAAGCCGAAGAAGACGTTTGAGGAGATGGTCCCTGAGCATTATCAGGAGTACAGCAAGGTCTTCTCAGAACAGGAATCGGAATGGTTGCCGGCACACAAGCCTTGGGATCATGCTATCGAGTTCACCCCTGGGGCCCCAGAGTCACTTCGTACCAAGATCTATCCCATGTCCCTGGTAGAACAGGAAGAACTCGACCGATTTATTGAGGAAAACCTACGAAAAGGGTATATCCGACTGTCCAAATCACCTATGGCATCTCCAGTGTTCTTCGTAAAGAAGAAAGATGGGAAGCTACAGTTCATACAAGATTACCGACGTCTCAACGAGTTCACAGTCAAAAACTGGACACCACTCCCCTTAGTATCTGATATTGTCAATCGACTCCGTAACGTGAAATACTTCACCAAATTCAATGTTAGGTGGGGTTACAACAACGTACGAATTAAGGAGGGAGACGAATGGAAGGCAGGATTCATGACAAATCGAGGGCTGTTGGAGCCAACGGTCATGTTCTTTGGTCTTACCAACTCCCCAGCTATGTTCCAGTCCCTAATGAACCTCATCTTTGCAGATCTTATCGTGGCAGGGAAGGTAGCAGTATACCTGGATGACATCCTGATCTTCAGTTCAGAGTTGGCGGAACATCGTCACATGGTTAAGGAAGTCCTCAAACGGTTACAGCAGAACAATCTATACCTCTGACCTGAGAAGTGCGAGTTTGAGAAAACAGAGGTGGAATATCTGGGTTTGTTGATAAGTGAGGGGAGAATACGTATGGATCCAGTGAAGGTAGCTGCAGTACGAGATTGGGCAACACCGAAATCAGTATGCGACGTTCATGGATTTTTAGGATTCGCCAACTTCTACAGGTGCTGATGCACACTGGAATGAAAACCCTTGAATATGCTTCATTTTTGGCACTATTTAGTAGAATACACGATGAATACTAGGTTAACTAGAGGACTAGGGTGAGCCCGAACAGCTAGTCAAAGCCTCGACGTCCCTATTAGAGAAGTCGATGGAAATCCAGCTGACAATGAGAGGTATTGTAGGAACTCCGAAACCTGTAGGAGCCTATGATTGTAACTCCAAGATTCTCCAAACCTTCGATGATTGATTAGTGGAGATCTCTCGCTCTAATACACCCGACGGCAATCCAGGGATTTATTATTTTACTTTAATCTTCTATCCACTTTCAATGGAGCATCGAAATGAGAGGGCTTAAGGCAGGCATCAACAATGACCGACGATAATATTCCTAAACCTTTGAGATTAAGATAACCATGTGATGGCTGACTGACTCGTCGGAGAACTTATGATTGAGATGACGGAACTACGGAACTTGAACGGAACGCTGGTGGGATAAAGATACTCACCTAACTTGAAGCTGACTGAGGCGAGTACCTGCCCAGTTGACGATTGAGCCAATCAGATAATCGGGATTAACCTCTCGACACGTCTAGATTCGGAAGGAAATACGATCGACGCTGCAGATAGCTCCACTACTGCGGTGATGGGACTGTATACATCCGCGACGGAAGAAGATACCACCAACTTTCATGTTCAAACTCTTGTCGAAGGGGAGACCTACCCTTTTGGGGAGAAATTGGCACTCAAAATTATAGATTATTATTCCGCTTTGTTTTGTATACTAAAGTATAATGCACTGTATATAAGGGCTTCTAGTTGTAGGTAGTCGGTAGTTGATTTTACCCCGATGAAAGTCTAAGTAGAGTTGCTCGGCGTAAGCCAGAATACCAGAGATCTGCCCAGTCTAATAGCTGTGAAAACTTGATTGAACTTGAACACGAGTCAAATAAGATTGATTGATTTGTTTGTCTTGAGTTAAGTTTGATTGTTGTTGAGGTTCCGTCGGTTCGTTAGAGTCGAAGGTCCTTTGTTATACAACGCCGTCGTTCTAGTTGTGAGCGTCGTTGGAGTATTTGTTAAGTCCTTGTGTGGCTTATTGATTGTCCAAGAGTCTTGTGTGCTCTTTTGGTGCCTACGTTTGTAGTAGGAGTTGTTAGCTCGAGTTCCTTGCGTGTTCCGAGTTATTGATTGTTCTAGGATTCGTCTCCGACATTCCTATTGTTTTGTTGGTTTCGTTTGAGAGACCGTCGAATACCCACCCTTCCATCGATTACTAGCCTTCCAGCAAGTAGTCACATTGATTGGATTGCTGTTGTGTTTGCTGCTCCTAATACTTTCCCTGTGAGCGTAACCTTCGACAAGCCTCACCCCTTGCACTCTTCTTTTTCTTCTGGACCATTCAGAGGAGATTATTAGTGCTTCACCGATTCAGCCTATTTTCTCATATCCGACGTACCAGTCTCATTACCAGACGCTGTGGGGGAGTCAGATATACCGACACCAAAGAAGAAAAAGAAAAAGTCAAAGCGATAACCATTGAGGACGATGGTCTTAGAAGGGGGGTAATGTCACAAAGTGTGTACTATTCTTATTTTCCTATGGCCTCTTTTCCTTTCTCCACGATATACGATACTATCCTTGTTTCATCTCTTGAGTCTATTTTCATTCCACTGCTTTCCGTCATCTTCCGCTATGTTCTATCTGTTTCCACATGACACCAGGTCACAACATCATAGGTCACATGCTAGGTAGTATATATAGAACGACTTGTCACCTAGTCCCCCATCTTGACCTTTTTGTCATTGGGACTAGGTGCATATTTGTACTCTGTAGGATACTGGGTTGTATTGATCATCTTTGTCATTGGGACTAGTTGTTGACTGTCGAGCCTCTGCTCCAGTCTCTGTGTGTTTGCTACCGGCGCTTCACCACACCCAATCAGTATCATGACTCTGTGCTCATATCAACCTTGATGGGAAATCAATGTGCTCAGCTCAACATGAGCAGTGCAAATTTGAAACAACACACTGACAGACTGAGACAGGAGACTGATAAGTTACATATGATAATGCCAGTAAAGTTATGAGCCCATCTTATCTGCCATACCATTCTGTGCACATTGTAGTAAGTTTTGAATTTTTCTGGTCCCAAAGAGGCGGGACCAATGAGGGATGTGACGAGTCTCAATGCAAGCCCCAACCTTCATAGTGAGAGAGCTGTGATTAGAGTCAGTTTTGTGGGAAATTATTGTGGAAAATGATGCATCTGACTATGCCCTAGCGGCTAGATTTTTGGTCATTGTCCACAAGACCTCACCAGCATCCACCATCATTGAACATTGTATTGACCAAGCCACTGACTCATCATCTGTCTTGAGGCCATTGCTGATATGCAGCGGTACATGATGGACGTTGAGCAAAGCAGTGAGCTGGTAGTCTGGTCAATTTGATGTTCGATGACAACGACACCACTAAGGCTGGGATGAAACCGGTTTCATGGGACCAAATAACATGTTTCGTCCCACAAGCTACCAAGGAAATGATCGATAGAACTTCTTTTGATTTTTTTGAGGTGTCGCATCATTCTTAGAAAAAGCAATAATTAGTTTCACACTTGATCATTCATTTATTATCAGCATTTCTACCTAGTATATAATCAGTAGGTAATTGTTATATGGAGAACATGAACTACAATGAATCCAAACTTGTAAATTTCAATATGTCCCTCTGACATCTCAATATACATCCATGGCGTGATACACGGGTAAAACTAATTGTGTTGCCACACTACCATAAAATTGAGACGATTGCTGAGGTAACATCCGCCACCCACATAATATTACACCGCTCATTCCTAAACTGTAGTTATTTACAATTCTCCACATTATTTGCAATAAGAAGTTTGCTGAACCTACCAGATCTAATATTCAGTGTATATATAAGGGCAGAACAAAGTCACAAGATTTACTTGGGCATTGTGATGCAACATGATTATGTTGAGGTATAATCAATCTAAGTACTTCTATTGATTGTACATGATTATCATGTCCAGTATGTGGGGTGAAAAAGCAAACCAGTCTACTGAAAATGAGGTGAACATTTCACACTTACAGTATTTAATGCAATTTTGTGTTGTTGGCACTCTGATCACCTGCAAAAGGTAGGTGAGAACTCAATCAATGTACTCCCTTTGTGTCCACTTGAGCTTTGTCTGAATCAGTTCTTTGAAATTTAAACCATACACTAAGCGAATTTTGTATCTGCCTGCTCCATCAGGGGCAGGCTTGACTTCACTAGCATATATAAGGGCAGAACAAAGTCATTCCTTAAAACAAATTTTACCTATGTTTTGTTATATTGTAAGTTTCACACCCATGGATTATACTCAGACACCCACCAGTGGTTCTAGTGAAGGGCTTTGAACATTCTGTTTCATGGAGATGATACCACCATGGATCCAGAAGTTGCCAGAACCAATACATAAGTTATCCCTCTTACTTATCCTCCCAAGCAGTCCCAAAATCTCACTGTACCTCATCTCAAGGGCATTTACTAAATGACAATTGAACGGAAGGAAGCCCAGCCAGGAAGTTAATTCTTGCTTGGCACAGCTTTGTTGATATGAGCCTCACTAATAAGCTTGCTGTATAGACTGACAAGTTCTCCAGAATTTAGGGCCATTGTCAATCTCACCGTTGCCACAATTAATCGTCTTTTCTTCCCTCTCTGACTACCATCATATATCTTGGTCTCAGTTCTGATTCCCTATAGATGCTACCCAGAACCTTCGAATGCATCTCAGCTAAGTCTAACTCGATGCTAGCTTGCAGAATAGTTTGGTAGACTACCATTTTTTTCACAGTAGGATCTGTTCCTGCATAAAACAAAAAAAAGTTAATGAAATTCCTTCATCTGATTCAGATAGGAACAGTTGGGTCAGATTTCAGAACATTTAAAAGAGTGCTATATTCTGTGGTCTCTAAGAACATCTTCAATCCATCATCTAGGAGTTACCTGATAGCACTCCAGATTCACTGAAATTGAGCCTGTTCTCGCTGAAGTAATAGATGAGCTTGCTGATTATTTCAGGCAACTTCAACCTGACCACAAAACTGACCCCTTGAATGGTGGGTAGGACTAAAGACCCAGTTTCTGAACCTTTTTTGCCTTGCCTGTGACATTTTTCTCAATCCCAGACAAGTACTCTGGGGTTCCTATGCTTCCTTTTGCACTAACATTTATAGGCTCTGCTGTTGCCGTTGAGTGAGTTTTGTCTGGTGGCAGGGATATAATTTCCCTTCACAGAGCTTCCATTAAGGCAGAGACTATCAGTACTTCTATGATTCTCAAACATCATTTGTATCAGACATGTCATCTAGTCTCTGAGCTCTTGAATACCTCCAGTTCTGTCCTGTAAGTATTTGTAGATAAGATCTACTTCTTTATCCTCTTGTGTTACTGTTGACGGCTGTAATTGATCGTTAACCACGCCATCTTGTTCTGTCAGCACTTCAAAACTACCCGTCATTGGCTGTGCACTGACAACCCTGTACCGTTGACAGCATGGTGAACACCCCTACTGCCACTCACTACCTGACATTACAAATTCAAGGTCAATCTGTTGAAGTTGATTGTTGATCTTCATGTTTTTTTAAAATTACATAGTGTGCCACCATCTTCTAAAGTTAAAGATTGAGTGCAGTATTTGAATATCCATATACTGCTACTGTTTTGGCCAGAATGTTGGGGGTTAGGATTCTCTTTATAGCAACAATTCCTGTAATTTCTAAATTAGATGAGATCAGCCCCAGCACCATATTGCTATCGCATACACATAAGGCCTATACATGTCATAGTAATCTCGATCACAATCCTGCTCAAAATATGACGTAGAGCACACAGTCTTAAGTAGATGGATGTTAATCTAATAATACTTTGCAGTTCAAAATTGTGGGACTATAAGTTTGCATGGTGAACTCATATGTAGTTCATTTTGAATTATTGTGTCCTACTAATAATCACTATTGTAGCCATGGTCAAGTAGTTTTGTAGTTTATTTATGTAATGACAAATGAAACTTTGTTCTCATATTCGTGCATGACTTCTACAGTAGATACAGAACCTTCTGTGGTGAAGTGCTGGTAGCAAACACACAGAGACTGGAGCAGAGGCTCGACAGTCAACAACTAGTCCCAAGACAAAGACAATCAATATAAGCCTGGTATTCTACAGAGTACAAATACGCACCTAGTCCCAAGACAAAGAGGTCAAGATGGGGGACTAGGTGACGAGTCATCCTATATATACTACTTGGCATGTGACCTATGATGTCGTGACCTGGTGTCATGTGGAAACTGATAGAACGTAGTGGAAGCCAACAGAACATAGTAGAATAAAGATAAAAGGTAAGGTCAAAAGATGAAACAAGAATGATGTATTGTAGTAAAGGGAAAAGAGACTGTAAGGGGATAAAAGTAAAATAGTATGCACTTCATGACATTACCCCCCTTCTAAAACCATCGTCCTCGATGGCTATTGCTTCGACTTTTTCTTTTTCTTCTTCACTGGTACGTCTGACTCCCCTACTGCATCTGGATGCTCTGTATGGAACTCCTCCACCAGTTCCTGAGCATTTGCCACATTTTCTGCCAGCTCCCAGGAGATATGTCCTTCGTCCCAGCCTTCCCACTTTACCTCATACTGTAACTTCCCTCTGTAAATTCTGCTGTTCAGAATTTTCTCCACATTATATTCTCCTACCGCTCCGTCTTCCTCCAACTCTATTGGTCCTGGTTGCGATGGTCTTCTCCATTTATATTGTTCCCTTGCCAGGGAGAAAGTTTGTCGACATGGAAGACTGGATGGATTCGATGTTGTCCCCAAGGAAGTTTCAAGTGATAGTCCAAATCTCCAATGCGTTCCAATACCTCAAATGGCCCCAGCTGTCAATCTGAGAGCTTGCGACTCGGCGTCTTAAGATCAATGTCTTTGGCATCCAACCATACATAGTCTCCAACCTTGAACACATGAGCTTCCTTCTTCCCCTTCTCATACGCTGCCTTCTGTTTCTTCTTCACCGTTTCCAGTGCTGCTTGCGTGTCCTTCCACAACTCCTTCAACACCTCAATCTGTTCATCTATGTCCTTCCGTCCTGTATGCTGCCCCACCGGGATGTTGAATAGGGGCTGGTATCCGTATACTGCCTCAAATGGGGAGAGATTGTGTGCAGAGTGAGTTTTGGAGTTGATGACAAACTCTGCCATTGGAAGGTGTTTTGCCCAGTCCGTCTGTCTCCTCCCCACATATAGCCAGAGGTATTTCTCCACTTCTTGGTTGGCCCGCTCCATCTGTCCATTAGCCTGTGGGTAATATCCAGATGTCAAATCGCTCTTGATACCCAACCGCTTCAGAAGTTTCCTCATAACCATCACTGTGAACTGGGGACCACGATCTGAAACAAAGCGTAAAGGTAGCCCATGAAGCCTGAAGATCTCTTGATAGTAGAGGTCTGCAACCTCTTCCACGGTGATGCTGGTCACGCAAGGAATAGCATGAATCTGCTTGCTGAATAAGTCTGTGCAGACCAAGATGGCGTCGTACCCATCCGACTTCGGCAGCTGCATGATCAGATCTACTCCTACCTCCTCCCAGATTCCCATTGGTACATCCAGTGGATGGGTTACTGCCCGTGGATGTCGCTGTAGCTTCTTCCGTGCACAGGTGTCACACCCCTCCACATATTTCTCCGTGAACGACCGTATTGTTGGCCACCAGAAGTGAGACATCACCAAGTCATAAGTCGCATGGAGTCCTGGGTGTCCTGCTGATGGGGAGTCGTAACACTGTCAAAGAACGTCCCGTCATAGTTCCTTGTCTGGAGGTATGTAGACTCTGCCCTGATGATATCCCGCCAGCATTCCGTTCAAGTTCTGTAGTTCCAAGTTCAGGCATTTCGATCGTCAATTCTCCGACGGGTCGATCAGCCATCACATGGTTATCTTAATCTCGAGGAAGGTTAGGAATATTATCGTCGGTCATTGTTGACGCTCGCCTTAAGCCCTCTCATTTCTATGCTCCATTGAAAGTGGATAGAAGATTAAAGTAAATAATAAATCCCTGGATTGCCGTTGGGTGTATTAGAGCAAGAGATCTCCACTAATCAATCGTCGAAGGTTTGGAGAATCTTGGAGGTACAATCATAGGCTCCTACAGGTTTCAGAGTTCCTACAATATCTCTCATCGTCGGCTGGCTTTCCGTTGACTTCTCTAATAGGGACGTCGAGGCTTTGACTAGTAGTTCAGGCTCACCCTAGTCCTCTAGTTAACCTAGTATCCGTCGTGTATTCTACTAAATAGTGCCAAAAATGAAGCATATTCAAGGGTTTTCGTTCCAGTGCACATCACCGGATGCTCTGCATGGAACTCCTCCACTAGTTCCTGAGCGTTCTTCACATTTTCTGCTGGTTCCCAGGAGATGTGTTCTTCGTCCCAGCCTTCCCACTTTACCTCATACTGTAATTTTCCTCGGTGAATCCTACTATTGAGAATTTTCTCCACCTCGTATTCCCCTACTGCTCCGTTGTCCTCTAGTTCTATTGGTCTGGGTTGTGATGGTCGTTCTCCATTAATCTCGTTGCCTTGCCAAGGAGACAGCTTGTCGACATGAAAGACTGGATGGATCTGATGTCATCCCCAAGGGAGCTTCACGTGGTAGTCCAGCTCTCCTACACGTTCCAGTACTTCAAACAGTCCTGGCTGTCGATCTGAAAGCTTGCGACTTGTTGTCTTCAGGTCGATGTCTTTGGCATCCAACCATATGTATTCCCCAACCTTGAACATGTGAGCTCCCTTCTTCCCCCTCTCATACGCCGCTTTCTGTTCCTTCTTCACTGCCTCCAATGCTGCCCTAGTGTCCTTTTGCAGCTCCTTCAACACTTCAATTCGTTCATCTATGTCCCTCCATCCTGTACGTTGTCCCACTGGAATGTTGAAGAGAGGTTGGTATCCATATACTGCCTTGAATGGAGAGAGATCGTGTGTGGAGTAGGGTCTTAGAGTTGATAACAAACTCTGCCATAGGCAGGTGTTTCGCCCAGTCTGTCTGCCTCCTCCCCACATACAGTCGAAGGTACTTTTCCACCTCTTGGTTGGCCCACTCTGTCTGTCCGTTTGCTTGTGGGTGGTATCCAGATGTTAAGTTGCTCTTGATACCCAATCCCTTGAGGAGCTTTCTCATAACCATTGCTGCGAACTGGGGGCCTCAGTCGGATACAAAGCGTAGTGGTAGTCCATGAAGTTGGAAGATCTCTCAGTAATAGAGGTCTGCTACCTCTTCTGCAGTGATGCTGGTCATTCAGGGAAGGGCATGAATCTGCTTGCTGAACAAGTCCGTACAGACCAAGATGGCGTCGTATCCATCTGACTTCGGCAACTGGGTGATCAGATCTACCCCTACCTCTTCCCAAATTCCCATTGGTACGTCCAGCGGATGAGTTACCACCTGTGGATGTCGCTGTAGCTTCTTTTGTGCGCAGGTGTCACACCCCTCCACATACTTCTCAGTGAATGACCGTATTGTTGGCCACCAGAAGTAAGATGTAACCAAGTCATAAGTCGCGTGGAGTCCTGGGTGCCCTGCTGATGGGGAATCGTGACACTGCCAAAGCACGTCTTGTCACAACTCCTTGTCTGGGGGTACGTAGACTTTGCCGTGATGGTAGACCAAACCGTTATCCTCCTCCCATTCTGGTAATCCGTTTGCTAGTCTCTTCAAACCTCCCTCCTTCAACTTCTTCAGCCCTTCTAGTACTTCCGCTTCTTTCTCTGATGCTCGACGAATCCGTTCCTCCAGTGGGTTGGCCAGGGTGAATGCGGCTATCTTGTGAAACCGGTCTGGCGAAAGTACGACCTGTTGTCGGTTGTCCTCGTGATCTTGGACGTGGTGATGTGGCATCCATGATAGTGCGTCAGCCTGAGTGTTACTTTTCCCTGCGCGATGAATCAGCCAGAAGTTGAACCTGGATAGGTAGAGGGACCAGCGAGCTTGACGTCAGGTGAGATCCTGTGCAGTTCGCCAGTATTCCAAGTTGCTATGATCAGAGACAATTTTGAACTCCTCATGGAGGCCCTCTAGAAAGTAGCACCAGTCCTTCAGGGCTTCTATGATTGCCAACATTTCCCTGTCATAGATCTGGTAATTCCTCTCTGCTGGTTGCATCGAAGCTGAGCGATATGCCACCAGGTGCCATGTACCGTCCTCCTGCTGCTGCATAAGGGCTCCCCCTGTAGCGTAACCAGAAGCGTCCACCTCTATCCGAGTTGGTTTATCCGGGTCCCACAGGGCAAGAATAGGCGCTGAGATGAACGCTGTCCATAGTTGTTCAAATGCTGCCTGTTGCTGAGTTCCCCACTCGAACCAGACATTCTTGTGTGTTAAGTCGTTGAGCGGGTGTGCAATCCTCAAGAAATCCCGGATGAAACGTCGGTAGAAGTTGGCAAATCCTAAAAATCCACAAACATCGCGTACTGATTTTGGTGTTGCCCAATCTCGTACCGCAGCTACCTTCACTGGGTCCATATGTACTCTCCCCTCGCTTATCAACAAACCCAGATATTCCACCTCTGTCTTCTCAAACTCGCACTTCTCAGGTCGAAGATATAGGTCATTCTGCTGTAGCCATTTGAGGACTTCTTTAACCACGTGACGGTGCTCCGATAAGTCTGAACTAAAAATCAAGATGTCGTCCAGGTACACTGCTACCTTCCCTGCTGTGATAAGATCCGCAAAGATGAGGTTCATCAGGGATTGGAATGTAGCTGGAGAGTTGGTAAGACCAAAGAACATGACCATCAGCTCAAACAGCCCTCGATTTGTTGCAAACCCTGCCTTCCATTCATCTCCCTCCTTAATCCGTACATTGTTGTAACCCCACCTTACGTCAAACTTGGTGAAGTATTTCACGTTGCAGAGTCGATTGATGATGTCTGATACTAGTGGGAGTGGTGTCCGGTTTTTGACTGTAAACTCATTGAGCTGTCGATAATCCTGCACGAACCGTAGCTTTCCATCTTTCTTCTTTACGAAGAATACCGGGGATGCCATGGGTGATTTGGAAGGTCGGATGTACCCTTTCCATAGTAAATCGGTCAAGTTCTTCCTGTTCTACTGGGGACCTGGGGTAAATTTTCGTACAAAGTGATTCTGGAGCCCCAGGAGTGAACTCGATAGCATGGTCCCATGGCTTGTGTGCTGGCAACCGTTCTGATTCCCATTCCAAAAAGACCTTGCTGTACTCCCAGTAATGCTTGGGGACCATCTCCTCAAACGTCTTCTTCGGCTTGAGTTTCTGTGCCGCTTCTGCAAGTTGTTGGGAGTAGGTGTATCCTGCTGCGATCCAGACCTGTTCCTTAACATCCTTAATAATCCCCTGCCTCAGCCAGTTCTGATGAAGTGCTCAGTTGGCCTTGAGAACACAGAGTCATGGTTGTTTCTCCTCTTCTTCCAGTACTGCCTCCTCCTGTCCCTTAAATCCATCTTTCTGGTGCCGAGTTTCCTTCACTGCATCATCTCGAGTGTCCTCTAGTACCCCATCACCAAGGGTTGCCCCACCAATTGCTTCCCCTTCCCTATCTGGTATGTCCTCCACTGTTACTTTGTGGGTCCTAATCGACAGCAACCCTCTCGACCAGTCTACATCTGGGTTCAACTGCCTCAGCCAGGGTAACCCCAATATTACGTCCTCTTCACCTAGATCTGTAATCAGAAAATCCACCCAGTGTTTATGTCCATCCACCGTTATTGCCAGCTGTGCGAACTCCTGTATACTGCCGGCCTGGTTAAGGGTACCATCAATGTTGAACACCTGTATCAGCTTCTTTAACTGAAGCTTCCGTAAATTTTTCTCTTCTGCAAACCTCCTACTCATAAATAGGCCTGTTGCTCCACTATCCACCATGGCCGCTGTTATCGTTTGTAGTCTTCCATTCTCAATCTTCATGCATACTCGGAAATGTGATGATAATGGTGTACATTCGCGAGTCGTGTTTATTGTACATGAAGAGATAAAGTCATAGTTGGAAGAAGGGCATACTACAATCGAACTTTGGGATGTTCTCGTTGTGGCTGAGATGGGCGTCCTTCCTAAAAACCCTGCAGCTTGTTAACGACGGAGCTGAGGCCAGCCAGAAGACTATTGAGCTGAGCAATCTGGGCAGTGAGCTGTCCCTGACCATCTAGAGTTACAGTCGAGCTGCTGGGCACCGGGGATGAGGTGGACGTGACAGTGGTCATAGGGTCGTTCAGAGAACGGTGACTCCCTCCTTCCTCGTTGAAGAGCGAGAAGTTCTCCTCCATATTAGTTGCTGCAATCCATTGGCGACCTCTCCCAGCTAATCCTCCTCCCCTCTCCTTTCCCATGAACTTGTCCTGGCAAACCTGTTCCAAATGCCCCATCCTCTTGCAGTAGTTGCATGTGGCGCCTCGTGCACAATTGCAGTCCTTTTTGAGGTGAAGGCCACCACAGCCAAAACACCTGTTCCTCATTTGTCTCAGAAATTCCTCTCGGGTACCAGTCCTCTGCATTGAAGTCGAGGTGGTGTCGACGTCCATAGCATTTGGGTCCCTTCCTCCTCCACTCCTAGACTGTGCTCGAGTGCCTCCTCTCCCAATGTTTAACACTGGGTTGTTGATGCTAATGTCCAACTTGTTGACCCTAGCAATGAGTTTG
>MU127866.1:20897-33422 GCA_014904975.1 Marasmius fiardii PR-910
TCTTTCAACGTTCAAGCTGGCTTGCCGCACAAGTCCAGTTTCGGGAAAGTTTTACTGGCCCTCATCACTCCTCACCATCTTGCGCCAGTCATCCGCCACTCTATGAAATTTAACCCTCGCCCTCTGTCCTGCCCCGGAGAATCAGGGCTGGGACTCCCTCTCGCTTCTCTTGGAGGAAACGCCTCATTTAACGCACTTCACTTGGATCGAATACGGTGACATGTTCAATTACCCCCCCCTTCACCTTCCCCGACGACTTTACGTCTTCCATACTTTCAGATCTCATATACACATCGGACGATCATGACGGTATATTACTTTCTGAACTCGAACAGATCTCTCTCCATAGAATCAAATTGACTTCCAACGTCTTGGAAAGCACACTCGAACTCGCCAATTCGAGAAGTCCCAGACGGCTTCCGGTGGTTCATAGTGCTAGTGATACCGTCGTCTGTCGCCCGTTGAAAACGGTACAGGTGGTGTATCTCAAGCCGACGTGGGCTCATACGCTTTCTGCGAACACTGTGGAGCCTCCTCGAGAGGCGGTAGATGTTTTGAAATGGGAGGGGGTGAGAGTGATTTTTGAGAAGACGAATGTAAGGGATTATTTGTAGATACGTGAGATTATTTTTTTTTGGTTCCGTCGTATTTTTTTTTTTGCGAATGAGTAGTAAGCGATTGATAATTTTTCCTCTATATCGATGTTTCTTCCGATCGCTCTACACTACACTTTTCGCCACCTCTCCCATATTACCCGTTCAAAACCTTTTTTTTTCCAAGTTATTAGTCCTGTAACAGTTATGGTAGACGACTTGGTGAGTACCTATCTACCTGGCAAATCCCTGAAAATAAATGTTTGGGTGAGGATTTGCTCCCGTCTTACAGGCCTGTCACTACTGAACTTGGGGCCAGTCCGAGATAGGACTGGACATGTGAAAGACTGTCAGAGGATGAGATAACGCGACACATGGGCGTAACATCATAAACGAGGGAGCAACGGAAACAGTATGGGGGGCTGGGCCCACATGCTTTTCAAGTGTCACAGCGGATAGAAATCCCCAAACTCAATTTCAGACAGACATGCAAAAGTAGTAACCAGAATATATAATTATGTGCAGAAGCGCCGTTAGCAAACTATATAGGTATATTTCAAGGTTATCGTTAGCATATAATAAGTTTTGATGAGGACGAAGTGCAGATATATAGAAAATTATAAGCAAACGACGGTTCAAACGTTCATATCGGTGACCTACGTCGAGTCCATTAGACGTGTCAAGTACGGAAGCAAACCAATCAAGAAAGTCTCGGCTCCACAAGTCCATAATGTCCCGATCCACGACAAGGTACGTATTTCAACGTCGCTGAAGGTACTATCTCTCGTACCACCAGTACGGCCTGTCGATGACCACTCTCACCCCATCCCGCTTCAATTCCTGAATTACCTCTACCGCTTCAGGCTCCAAATCAATCTCCGAAGACTCCCAATCTTCAACTCGAGACTCCAGCGGTTGGACGCCACTAGAATCTCCAATAGCAGACTGTGAAAACCGCATAGGACTTCTCGCAATAGCTAAAGTAACGACGGTGTTTACGACATCAGGAGTCACTTTTCCGATGTTGGTAACAGATAGGTGAGTGAGATGTGGAAGGATAGCAGTGCCGTTTCCGGAGACGTTTGCCATCTCGAAAAGAGAGGGTGAGATAAAGCTATCCCAGCAGATACGAGGGAACCGAACTGTCCCGCTCAATTGAAGATGGGTGATGTGTGGAATCGCGTTTAGCAGAGCTGAGAGCGGTTCCCATGAGAAACGTTTCTGACGCCCCGTTCCGAGAGAGAGCGATAAAGATCGGAGAGTGGTCGATTGTTTCAGCATGTCGAAGAGTAATGGAGGCCAGACCTGCGTCGTTTTTGAAGTTGAGACACAGGCGAGTTCGAACGTTGAAAGTGAAGGCATTTCGAGTGAGACTAGTAGGCATTTTAGAATGGAATTGTTATATTGTGTACCTTCCCCCGAAAGGATAAGCGTCTGCTTCTGCTTTGCGACTTCAAAAAGTGATACAGGATTTGAAAAAGGGTGGGGTAGAGATAGTTTTTAGGCAAGCGTATTGGCCCGGAGATTACATTTGAGTGTCAATTGACTCAGACTAGTTTTTCAACTACACGTCTCCACAATCGTCAACCGTCTACATTAGCTTGCCTTTTGTGATTACTATACCGCGCACTTGAACCGGTAAGCTGTTCACGTCCCACCATTAACTCACGAACACAAAATACCGCCCCTGAGGCTGAAACATGCACAGGGAGAAAAGGAGGGGGCTTGAAACTTACAAATTTACAATGCCCTCCGTCAAACCAATTTTTTCACGAGAAATAACTCGAGGATTGGTTACGGTACAATTCTGTGGCTTTCATTATTTTAAAAATTTGTTGTAAGTTCATCAACGCTAGGCATTGAGGATACTACAGAACCAATGTTCCCAAGATCATTCTTGAGTATCTGAGCTACCATCGAGCCGGTACCAAAGTGATACAAAAATTTTAGCATGTTACTGTATCTGCAATGAAAGAGTCCAGAATTGAACATCATTGGGGAGGGTTTCATACCCTCTAATCAGATTCAAATCAATGTAAGAGTGTGTATGGATAGGTATAGCCTTAGGACAACATTCGAACAAACCTACAAGATGCAAGACATCGGCCTTCTGCAAACAGTTCTTCTACCACCACTCCAGCCTGCTGATAACGACACTGACATCCTGCTTCAAATTCTGTTCTTCCTCTATTATCCGAGCCCCCAAAATAATCCTTACAGATTCATCTATAACATGCAACCTCCTCCAGCGGACCAACATCCTTCAAATGGCCATCGGCTGACTGCGAAAGACGAGTTGGACTTCTCGCGGTGGCTAAGGTCACAACTATGTTCATGACATCAGGAGTCACTGTTCCGAAGCCAGTGACAGATAAATGGGTGAGATGCAGAGGGATAGTAGTACCGCCATTACCCTCAAAGGTATCTGCCAGATCAGAAAGGAAGGGGGAACTAAAGGTGTCCCAGCAACAAGTAAACAGAAATCTCCCGTTCAATTGAAGGTGGGTGATGTGGGGAATTGTGTTCAGCAAAACTGAAAGAGGTTCCCGTGAAAGTTCAACCTCAGGGGAAAATGATAAATACCGTAGAGTGGTAGTTTGTTGAAGCATGTCGAGGAGTGATGGAGGCTAAGGCTGCACTGTTTTGAAAAGCAAAAGCGATTCACAACCAAGTTCAAAAGTTGAAAGTGAAGGCACCTCGAGTGAGGCGAATAGGAGTTCCAGGAGGGGATCATTGATTGTTACTTCTGACCCTCACCATCGTAACCAGGACGGATAGAAAGAGTGTGCAGAGATGGTACTTTTATGCGTCGAGGGATGTCGATATCCAAAGCACTCGTGAATAACTTTAGCTTCAGGGTACGCAGTTTTGTGGAAACCTCCAGTATGAGGAGATTTTCGAAATTGTCAGAACATAAGGATTCAATGACGAGTGTGGTAAGCTGATGATAAGGGAAGGAAACGAAGGGGGCAGAGCTCCCATATTTGTAAGGGGTCTCTCAGTGCCTCAGGCCTCAACGTGAACCAGACAGGGCTTATATTGTCCTGAGGTATATACGACAAGGCGACAAAGGCGGTAAAAGAGAGATTGCCTATTATCTAAGACGAGGGCGGGTTTATATAGGGAGAAGGCGTGGGAACTACATACTACTAAAGTACGGCGCGTTACACTCTCCCCCACCAAGAACGAAGCATAGCGTAGAATTTTTCATAAAAGGGTTTAACATAAAGCATAATTGGAAGGAGGGATACTCGGAAGAAAGTTAGAGGGATACCACTCGAAGATACCGTTTTGTACGTATGGTGCAATTGAAGTGAAAGTCCAAGTCGGATACCGCTGAAGTCTAGTCAACATAGTGACTGTTAGCGACATCGTCTAGGAAGATCCCTCTGTTTGAGAGCCCGAACCAACGTCAGTGTTGTCGATATTCATGTTGGACATACCAGACATCACAGAAGTTGGAGCTGGTCTCGAATTGTAAGTGATCGGCTGTAACTCGAACTTGGGAGGAATCTTCGAGGGTTTAGCACCTTTCCAACGACGAATAACGGCAGCGCGGCGACGGTATTCCCTAATCTGATCCAGTTTCCAATGGGACGGAACGACATAATCGGAGTTGGATGGCATAGATGGGAAAGGGTAAAAAAGTGAACGGTGCTGTGCAGAAATGAATATCAACGCATACTTGCGTCGCATACGCTCGGAGAAATATGGTATACGGGTGGCGTCAAGGCAGTAATATAGCGCAAAGTAAATGGAGGATTCAACCTCATCGGCTGTTATACCACATGATGCTAGATGGGCAGCAAGAGAATGAATATCCTTCACTGCATCAACACTACACGGGGTGATGTTCCGAGTGGGGGCAATGGTGAGACGATCCTTGCCTACCAGCTCACGATACAGCCCAATGTTGGCGAGTAGAGTGATGTAAAGGGTTCGGAATTGTGGGATACAATCACCATTGTTGCTACCAACACCGACAGGAGCGAGGGCTGCAAAAACTCGGAAACACTGGATAGTGTAAAGGCTGATATGGCCGTCATTTGTCAACCGAATACCCAGGTGGTACCCATGATTGAAGTGTACGAAGATGCCCTCTGCCCATTCAATATCGGATAAGGAATCTTGAGGAGAAGATTCAACAGCAGGAATCTGAAGTTGATCAGCTTGGAATAACATGAGAGTGTCTTCATCACGGGAAAACTCCTTAAAATTGACAAATTGGGAGTACTCGGTCCATGCAGGGGAGACAGAGAGCGTGAGAGAGTCTTTCTCAGTTCCTACTAGTGCAGGTACCGAGTCGGGAGACTTGGAATGGAGGTATTCGAGAAGTGTGACCATCAACCGGATAGACTGACAGCATGCGAGTGCAGACCAATTACCGGCGATGTTGGTGTTAGACTCAAGATGAGCTAGTTCATGTGGTGAAGCGCCGGTAGCAAACACACAGAGACTGGAGCAGAGGCTCAACAGTCAACAACTAGTCCCAATGACAAAGGCGATCAATACAATCCAGTATCCTACAGAGTACAAATACGCACCTAGTCCCAATGACAAAGAGGTCAAGATGGGGGACTAGGTGACAAGTCGTCCTATATATACTACTTGGCATGTGACCTATGATGTCATGACCAGTATCATATGGAAACTAATAGAACGTCGCGGAAAGGGATAGAACACAGTGGAATAGAAATGAAAGATAAGATCCAGGGATGAAACAGAATGGTGTCATGTATCATAGTGAAGGGAAAAGAGACTGTAGGAAGGTGAAGGTGAATGAAAATAGTACGCACTTCGTGACATTACCCCCCTTCTAAGACCATCGTCCTCGATGGCTATTGCTTCGACTTCTTCTTTTTCTTCTTCGGCACTGGTATATCTGACTCCCCCACCGCATCTGGGTGCTCTGCATGGAACTCCTCCACCAGTTCTCGAGCGTTTGCCACGTTTTCTGCCAGCTCCCAGGAGATATGCCCTTCATCCCAGCCTTCCCATTTTACCTCATATTGTAATTTTCCTCTGTGAATCCTGCTGTTGAGGATTTTCACCACATCATACTCCCCTATCGCTCCATCCTCCTCCAACTCTATCGGTCCAGGTTGCGATAGATGTTCTCTATTGATATCGTTGCTGCGCCAGGGAGAGAGTTTGTCGACGTGGAAGACTGGATGGATTCGATGTCGCCCCCAAGGAAGCTTCAAACGGTAGTCCAGGTCTCCTATGCGTTCCAATATCTCGAATGGCCCCAGCTGTCGGTCTGAGAGCTTGCGACTTGGTGTTTTCAGGTCGATATCTTTGGCGTCCAACCATATGTAGTCTCCAACCTTGAACACATGAGCTTCCTTCTTCCCCTTCTCATATGCCGCTTTCTGTTCCTTCTTCACCATTTCCAGTGCTGCTTGTGTGTCCTTTCGCAACTCCTTCAACACCTCGATCCGTTCATCTATGTCCTTCCGTCCTGTACGCTGTCCCACCGGGATGTTGAATAGGGGCTGGTATCCATATACTGCCTCAAATGGGGAGAGATCATGTGCAGAGTGAGTTTTGGAATTGATGACGAACTCTGCCATTGGAAGGTGTTTTGCCCAGTCCGTCTGCCTCCTTCCCACATATAGCCGGAGGTATTTTTCCACTTCTTGGTTGGCCCGCTCTGTCTGTCCGTTTGCCTGTGGGTGATATCCAGATGTCAAATCACTCTTGATACCCAACTGCTTCAGAAGCTTCCTCATAACCATTGCTGCAAACTGGGGACCACGATCTGATATAAAGCGTAATGGTAGCCCATGAAGTCGGAAGATCTCTCGATAGTAGAGGTCTGCTACCTCTTCTGCAGTGATGCTGGTCATGCAGGGAATAGCGTGGATCTGCTTGCTGAATAAGTCCGTGCAAACCAAGATGGCGTCGTACCCATCTGACTTCGGCAACTGCGTGATCAGATCTACTCCTACCTCCTCCCAGATCCCCGTTGGTACATCCAGTGGATGGGTTACCGCCCGTGGATGCCGCTGTAGCTTCTTCCGTGCGCAGGTATCGCACCCCTCCACATACTTCTCAGTGAACGACCGTATTGTGGGCCACCAGAAGTGAGACGTCACCAAGTCATAAGTTGCGTGGAGTCCTGGGTGTCCTGCCGATGGGGAGTCATGACACTGTCAAAGCACGTCTCGTCGCAATTCCTTGTCTGGAGGTACGTAGACTCTGCCGTGATGATACACCAAACCATTGTCCTCCTCCCATTCCGGTAACCCATTTGCTAGCCTTTTCAGGCCTCCCTGCTTCAGCTTCTTCAGCCCTTCCAGTACTTCTGCTTCTTTTTCTGACATTTGACGGATCCGTCCTTCCAGAGGGTTGACCAGAGTGGAGGCAGCTATCTTTTGAAACCGATCGGGTGACAGCACAACCTGTTGCCGATTGTCCTCATGATCCTGGACACGGTGATGTGCCATCCGTGATAGTGTGTCTGCTTGAGTGTTACTCTTCCCTGCACGATGAACCAGCCGGAAGTTGAACTGAGACAAGTAAAGAGACCAGCGAGCTTGACGTCGTGTGAGGTCCTGTGCAGTTCGCCAGTATTCCAGATTGCTGTGATCGGAGATGATTTCGAACTCATCACGAAGACCCTCTAAGAAATAGCGCCAATCCTTCAGGGCCTCTATGATTGCCAGCATTTCCCGGTCGTAGATCTGATAATTTCTCTCCGCCGGTTGCATTGAAGCTGAGCGATATGCCACTGGGTGCCATGTACCGTCCTCCTGCTGTTGCATAAGGGCTCCCCCTGTAGCATAACCAGAAGCATCCACCTCTATTCGAGTCGGTTTATCTGGATCCCAAAGGGCAAGAATTGGCGCTGAGACAAATGCTGCCTGTTGTTGTGTTCCCCAATCAAACCGGACGTCCTTGCGCGTTAAGTCATTGAGTGGGCGTGCGATTTTCGAGAAATCTCGGATGAAGCGTCAGTAGAAATTGGCGAATCCTAAGAATCCACGAACGTCACGTACAGATTTTGGTGTAGCCCAATTTCATACTGCAGCCACCTTCACTGGGTCCATGCGTATTCTCCCCTCGCTTATCAATAAACCCAGATATTCCACCTCTGTCTTCTCAAACTCGCACTTCTCGGGTCGGAGGTAAAGGTCGTTCTGTTGTAACCGTTTGAGGACTTCCTTAACCACATGACGATGTTCTGATAAGTCCGAACTGAAAATCAGGATATCGTCCAGATATACCGCTACCTTCCCTGCTGCGATAAGGTCGGAGAAGATGAGGTTCATCAGGGACTGAAACGTGGCTGGAGAGTTGGTAAGGCCAAAGAACATGACCGTTGGTTCGAACAGCCCTCGATTTGTTGCAAACCCTGCCTTCCATTCATCTCCCTCTTTAATCCGTACGTTGTTGTAACCCCACCTTACATCGAACTTGGTGAAGTATTTTGCGTTATGGAGTCGGTTGACGATATCAGATACTAAAGGGAGGGGTGTCCGGTTTTTGACTGTGAACTTGTTAAGGCGTCAGTAATCCTGTACAAACCGCAGCTTTCCATCTTTCTTCTTAACAAAGAAGACTGGAGATGCCATGGGCGATTTAGATGGTCGAATATACCCTTTCCGTAGGTTCTCTTCGATAAATCGATCAAGTTCCTCCTGCTCTACCGGGGACATGGGGTAGATCTTTGTACGAAGTGACTCTGGAGCCCCAGGAGTAAACTCGATGACGTGATCCCAAGGTTTGTGTGTCGGTAACCGTTCCGATTCCTGTTCTGAAAAGACCTTGCTGTACTCCCGGTAGTGTTCAGGGACCATCTCCTCAAACGTCTTCTTCGGCTTGAGTTTCTGTGCCACTTCTGCAAGTTGTTGGGAATAAGTGTACCCTGCCACGATCCAAACCTGTTCCTTAACATCCTTGATAATCCCCTGCCTAAGCCAGTTTCGCCGAAGTGACCGGTTAGCGTTGAGAATGCAGAGTTGAGGTTGTTTCTCCTCCTCTACCAGTACCGTCTCCTCTTGCCCTTTACACCTGTCATCCTGAAGCGGAGTTTCCTTTACTGCGTCCTCCTGAGTATCCTCTAGTACTCCTTCACTGAGGGTCGTCCCACCGATGGCCTCCCCTACCCTATCCGGTATGTCTTCCACCGTTACTCTGTGGGTTCTGATTGATAGTAGCCCTTTTGACCAGTCTACGTCTGGGTTCAACCGTCTCAACCATGGTAACCCCAATATCACTTCTTCTTCACCTAGGTCCGTAATCAGAAAGTCCACCCAGTGCTTATGTCCATCCACCGTTATCACCAGCTGTGTGAATTCCTGTATATTGCCAGCCTGGTTAGGGGTGCCATCAATGTTGAACACCTGTATCGGCTTTTTCAGTCGAAGCTTTCGCAACTTCTTCTCTTCTGCAAACCTCCTGCTCATAAATAAACCTGTTGCTCCACTATCCACCATGGCCGCTGTTGTCGTTTGTAATCTCCCATTCTCAATCTTCATGCGTACTCGGAAATGTGATGATAACGGAGTCAATTCACGAGTCGTGTTAATAGTACATGATGATATAGAGTCATAGTTCGAGGATGGGCATACTACGATCAGCTTCTGGGACGCTCTCGTTGCGGCTGAGATGGGCGTCCTTCCTAAAAACCCTGTGGCTTGTTGACGATAGAGCTAAGGCCTGCCAAGAGGCTATTGAGCTGGGCAATCTGGGCAGTGAGCTGTCCCTGACCGTCCAGAGCTGCAGTTGGATTGCTGGGCGCTGGGGATGAGGTAGATGCGACAGTGGCCACGGAGTCGTTCAGCAGACGGTGACTCCCTCCTTCCTCGTCGAAGAGCGAGAAATTCTCCTCCATGTTGGTCACTGCGATCCGTTGGCAACCTTTTCCAGCTAATCCTCCTCCCCTCTCCTTTCCCATGAACTTGTCCTGGCATACCTGCTCCAAGTGACCCACCCTTTTACAGTAGTTGCATGTCGCACCTCGTGCCCGGTTGCAGTCCTTCTTGAGGTGTAGGCCACCGCAGCTGAAACACCTGTTCCTCATTCGTCTCACAAACTCCTCCCTGGTACTAGTCCTTCGAGTCGAGGTCGAGGTGGCGTCGACGTCCATAGCATTTGGGTCCCTTCCTCCTCCACTGCTGGACTGCGCTCGAGTACCTCCTCTGCCGATGTTCAGAGCTGGGTTGTTAATACTGATGTCCAGCTTATTTGCCCTAGCAATGAGCTCGCTAAGGTCCTTCAGCTCCGTCTCTGCAACTGCTGCTGCCAACCCTACCAACTTCCTCATTTCCAACGTGAGTCCATCCACAAAATATTGACGTTGGTCATAGTCCAAGAGCTTGGTGAGGCTTGCCAGCTCTGTGAACGTCTGTGCATAATCCGAAACAGATTTGTTCCGTCCTTGCTTTAGGACCTTGAGATCGGCCAACGCCTGCTTTTCCTCATCGATGGAAGAAAAGTGGCCCCTAAAGGCAGTGGTAAAATCGGACCATCTACCATTGAAGATCGGATGGGCATTGGCGGGGTCGTTTGACTTGGCCAGGAACTGGTTTGCCCAATCGCCGGCCTTGGAGGTCATTAGATTCAGAGCTGCCCGGATCTTCTTCGGATCGTTGTTGACCAGGTCAGATTGTTCCTGGGCCCAGTTGTCGAACTGATTAAGCCATCGCCTGGTGTTGTGACCCTTCTCCCCCTTGAACACCTCTGGCTTACTGATAACGTCCTTTGATCGAGTCGTCTGCGTTAACAGGGCGTTGGTGACAGTGTTTAGGCCCTCTAAGAGGTGGGCAAGTTGTTCATTGTTCATGATTGGAGGTAGAGTGGGTGGTTGTAGTTCTGGGGACGGTTTTCGGGGAATAATCGGGGGTATGGAAGGTCCACGAGGTGCGGGTAGTAGTGTGGGTGCGGGAGAAGCTACTGGCGAAATACGTGATGTGGGTCTGGAATGTCGACCTATGCGGGACCCAGGCCTAGAGTGTCCGGGGGTTCTGGATAAACTGGGGGTAACTGAACGGACTGGAACTGGGGACGGTGGTAGCGGTGGGAGTACTGGAATAAAGCGGTTGAACTCGAGGACACTACCGTCGATGTTGGTTAGATTGTATGGTTCGGAGATCGAGTTTGCAAGTGCGTTCGGGCACTGGTTCTGGTCACAGCTAGCCCACTCTCTGTCTGCAGTTAGGTGTACGTGTTCGTTATCGGTAATGTCGTATGTGTGCGGTAGTGTGGAGCAGTCGGTTTTCTCCTGTTCAGATTCTTCTTCTGAGTCGGGTCTCGATGCACTGAAAGTCGGAGACGTGGCAGAACGGTACGGCCTGCAGAGACAGCCTTATCGGAAGGGTGCCTGTGCAGTAGGGGATCTTGACCTAATGTGGTGAAGCGCTGATGCGCCTCGGAATGAAAACCCTTGAATATGCTTCCTTTTTGGCACTATTTAGTAGAATACACGACGGATACTAGGTTAACTAGAGGACTAGGGTGAGCCCGAACTACTAGTCAAAGCCTCGACGTCCCTATTAGAGAAGTCGACGGAAAGCCAGCCAACGATGAGAGATATCGTAGGAACTCTGAAACCTGTAGGAGCCTATGATTGTAACTCCAAGATTCTCCAAACCTTCGACGATTGATTAGTGGAGATCTCTCGCTCTAATACACCCGACGGCAACCCAGGGATTTATTATTTACTTTAATCTTCTACCCATGATCAATGGAGCATTGACAAGAGAAGGCCGAAGGCGGGCGTCAACCATGACCGACGATAATATTCCTAATCCTCGAGATTAAGATAACCATGCGACAGCTGATCGATCCGTCGGAGAATTTACGATCAAAATGCCTGAACTCGGAACTACGGGAATTGAACGAAACGCTGGCGGGATAAAGATGCTCGCTTAACTGGAAGCTGACTGAGGCGAGTACCTGCCCAGTAGGCGATTGAGCCAATCAGATAATCGGGATTAACCTCTCGACGCGTCTAGATTCGGAAGGAACTATGATCGACGCTGCGGATAGCTCCACTACTGCGGTGCTGGGACTGTATACATCCTCGACGGAAGAAGAGAGCACCAACTTTCATGTTCAAACTCTCGTTGACGGGAAGACCTACTCTTTTGGGGAGAAATTGGTACTCAAACTTATAGATTATTATTCCGCTTTGTTTTGTATACTAAAGTATAATGCACCGTATATAAGGGCTTCCAGTTGTAGGTAGTCAGTAGTTGATTTTACCCCGACGAAAGTCTAAGTAGAGTTTGCTCGGCGTAAGCCAGAATACCAGAGATCTGCCCAGTCTAATAGCTGTGAAAAACTTGATTGAACTTGAACACTTGTCAAATAAGATTGATTGATTTGTTTGCCTTGAGTTGAGTTTGATTGTGGTTGAGGTTCCGTCGGTTCGTCAGAGTCGAAGGTCCCTTTTGTTATACAACGCCGTCGTTCTAGTTGTGAGCGTCGTCGGAGTATTTGTTAAGTCCTTGTGTGGCTTATTGATTGTTCAAGAGTCTTGTGTGCTCTTTTGGTGCCTACGCTTGTAGTAGGAGTTGTTAGCTCGAGTTCCTTGCGTGTTCCGAGTTATTGATTGTTCTAGGTTCGTCTCCGACATTCCTATTGTTTTGTTGGTTTCGTTTGAGAGACCGTCGATTACCCACCTTTCCGTCGATTACTAGCCTTCCGGCGAGTAGTCACATTGATTGGATTGCTGTTGTGTTTGCTGCTCCTAATACTTTCCCTGTGAGCGTAACCTTCGACAAGCCTCACCCCTTGCACTCTTCTTTTTCTTCTGGACCATTCAGAGGAGATTATTAGTGCTTCGCCGATTCAGCCTATTTTCTCTTATCCGACGTACCAGTCTCATTAGCGCCGGTAGCAAACACACAGAGACTGGAGCAGAGGCTCAACAGTCAACAACTAGTCCCAATGACAAAGGCGATCAATACAATCCAGTATCCTA
>MU127866.1:38004-83647 GCA_014904975.1 Marasmius fiardii PR-910
GTCATAATTTGAAGAAGGGCATACTACAATCGGATTCTGGGACGCTCTCGTTGCGGCTGAGACGGGCGTCCTCCCTAAAAACCCTGCGGTTTGTTGACCACAGAGCTCAGGCCAGCCAGAAGACTGTTGAGCTGAGCGATCTGGGCAGTGAGCTGTCCTTGGCCATCGAGAGCTGCGGTCGAGCTGTTGGACGCTGGGGATAAAGTGGATGCAATGATGGGCATGGGGTTGTTCAGAGAACGGTGACTACCCCCTTCTTCCTCGAACAGGGAGAAGTTCTCCTCCATGTTGGTTGCTGCGATCCGGCGACCTCTTCCAATTAGCCCTCCTCCCCTCTCCTTTCCTGTGAACTTGTCCTGACAGACCTGTTCTAAATGCCCCACCCTTTTGCAGTAGTTGCATGTGGCACCTTGTGCACAATTGCAGTCCTTTTTGAGGTGAAGACTGCCACAACCAAAGCACCTGTTCCTCATTCGTCTCAAAAACTCCTCTTGGGTGCCATTCCTCCGGGTCGAGGTCGAGGTGGCATCAACGTCCATGGCGTTTGGGTCCCTTCCTCCTCCACCACTAGTTTGTGCTCGAGCACCTCCTCGTCCAATGTTCAGAGCCAGGTTATTGATGCTGATGTCCAACTTATTCACCCTAGCGATGAGTTCGCTGAGGTCCCTTGGCTCTGTCGTGGCAACTGCTGCCGCCAATCCTACCAACTTTCGCATCTCCAACGTGAGTCCCTCTACGAAGTACTGGCGCTGGTTGTAGTCCGAGAGCTTGGTGAGACTAGCCAGCTCTGTGAATTTCTGGGCATAGTCGGAAACAGACTCATTCCGTCCTTGCCTCAGCACCCTGAGGTCGGCTAGTGCCTGCTTCTCCTCGTCGATAGAGGAAAAGTGGCCCCTAAAGGCGGTGGTAAAGTCGGCCCAGCTGCCATTGAAGATTGGGTCGGTGTTGGTGGGGTCATTTGACCTGGTTAGGAACTGGTTCGCCCAGTCACCGGCCTTGGAAGTCATGAGGTTCAGGGCTGCTCGGATCTTTTTTGGGTCGTTATTGACCAACTCAGATTGCTCCTTGGCCCAATTGTCGAACTGGTTGAGCCACCGCCTGGCATTGTGGCCCTTCTCTCCCTTGAACGCCTCAGGTTTACTGATGACGTCCTTGGAGCGAGTTGACTGCGTTAGCAGGGCATTGGTGATGGTGTTTAGGCCTTCTAGGAGATGGGCGAGTTGTTTGTTGTTCATAATTATAGGTGGAGCGGGTGTTTGCGGTTCTGGGGATGGTGTTCGGGGGATAACGACAGGATTTGGTGTGGGGGAGATGGTTCTGGGAGTGGTAGCAGGAATAAACGGGGGTATGGAAGGTCCACGAGGTGCGGGTAGTAATGCGGGTACGGGAGAAGCTTCAGGCGAGATACGTGATGTGGGTCTAGAGTGTCGACCTACACGGGACCCGGGCCTAGAGTGTCCGGGGGTTCTGGATAAACTGGGGGTAACTAGAAGTGGGGACGGTGGTAACGGTGGGAGTACTGGAATGAAGCGGTCGGATTCGAGAACACTACCGTCGTCGTCGTATAAGTGTTGTGGTTCAGAAATAGAGTTCGCAAGTGCATTCGGGCACTGGTTCTGGTCGCAGCTGGCCCACTCTCTGTCGGCAGTTAGATATACGTGTTCGTCGCCGGTAACGTCGTAAGCGTGCGGTAGTGTGGAACAGTCAACTTTCTCCTGTTCAGATTCTTCTTCGGAGTTGGGTCTCGATGCACTAAATGTCGGAGACGTGGCGGAGCGGTACGGCCTGCAGAGACAGCCTTATCGGAAGGGTGCCCGTGCAGTAAAGGATCTTGACCTAATGTGGTGAAGCGCCGGTAGCAAACACACAGAGACTGGAGCAGAGGCTCAACAGTCAACAACTAGTCCTAGTCCCAATGACAAAGGATGATCAATACAGCTCGGTATCCTACAGAGTACAAATACGCACCTAGTCCCAATGACAAAGAGGTCAAGATGGGGGACTAGATGCCAAGTCGTCCTATATATACTATCTGACATGTGACCTATGATGTCGTGACCTGGTATCATGCGGAAACGGATAGAACATAGCGGAAACCAATGGAACATAGTAGAATAAAGGTAAAAGATAAGGTCAAAAGATGAAGCAAGAATGGTGTATCGTAGTAAAGGGAAAAGAGACTGTAAGGAGGTAAAAGTAAAATAGTACACACTTCGTGACACCTCCCCCTCGTTAAGAGTAGGAACTACGGATCCTCGAATTTTAATAACATCATTCTCAAAATCCAATGAAATGCCATGTCGGCGCATCATGACGGTGCCAAACACACAGTCATAACGGTCTACATTGGCAATATCAAAGTAACATTTGTCGTTAATGGTCTCAGCTTTCGACTTGATTGAATATCTAGCAACACAACCGAAATTTATTCGGGATTTGCTGCCCTTGGTACCGAGCTGAAGCGTAACCGGATTATCCAATCTACGATAAGAGATCTTGGCAACTTTAGCGAAGTCAGGACTAATTGCATCAGCCGTACTTCCACTGTCAAACAGCGTAAATGCTCGTAAGTTATTTATTGTGACCCAACCCGCCAGGCAACGCTTATCAGCATAATTTCTGATAGGGCGCTGCATTGGAGCTATAACTCGGACTTCTTGCTGAAACTTTGGTTGTCCTTGGTCTGACCCCTCCCGAACGGCTCGGAAACACTCATAGAATTCAGAGTCAACATCGTTTTCCCATGGTTCCTCATGCTCGGACATAGTTGACTTGCACGATTCATAATGTGACTCAACTTCCGGGTCCTCCCAGCCTCCACACAGGCGCTCGGAAGAGATCATTGTGGTGTAATCCCCATCCTCGAGGTCACCATCATAGGATAAAATTGAATCATTATCACGCATGAAGCCTGCACGCTCGGATTCATCACCACTCTCATATTGAGAGCCGCCATAGGAACTTGGTGAGTGCTGGTCTTCGGACGGTTCATTGTCATGCTCGGGATCTGACGGAATATCTTGAGCCGAACTCTCGTCCCCACCCATAGGAACGGCATCTTGCGCTTTCAATCCTTCGGACTCGGATAGATCCAGGATCCTGCATAAGCGGATTTGTCCATCCTCGCACATCATCTTAAATGTTTCACCAGCACGAGGTGAGTCTTTAGATTGAAATTTGAAGTTGTTAAACTTCTGATCATTCAATTTAACAAAAGGTTTATTTTCTTGATGACCAAACTTCGGTTTAAATTGTTCTCTTTGCTTCGGACGAATAGGGTAGGTTATAGGTCGATCATCTCGACGTGGCGAGCGAGATCTAACCTTATAGCATCGATTATCAATGATTTGAAGTCGACTCGGTGAGCCATCACGACCAGAGCCGAACCGGTGAGTCTGGAATTGATTTTTACGCTCCTTGGAATGGGATTTGGACCGCTTACGGCGGTTACGCTCGAGTCTTTTGCGTGCCTCGTGATAGTATTCACGGGATTTATCACTCTGCTCGAGAGCGATTGCAGCCTCCATTATTTCAGCCATAGTTGACTTTTCAGCCGTTATGCCGTGAATTTTTGACATGTCATCTGTCATGCTCGGAGGTAGCAACAGAATCAAACGCCTCTTAAAGTTATAAACATCGGGGGGTGTAGGGAGGCTCTTGGCGTAACGTTTCAAGGTATGGAAGAGTCCTTCAGCACCTCGTTCCCGTGAATATGTGACTGCTTCATATCTCTCAGCCATTTTAGTGATGGATGATTCATGAATGAAACGCTTGTATAATCCACCAATGACATTCATGAACGTCCATTGTCCTCGAAGTGGATCTTCAGTGTCCCTATCAGGCACCTGTTCGACTACATCGGAAAACCATTGCCATGCAGATTTTTTGAGGAATGCTGCTACAGCGTTCTTTCTCTGTATATCAACCGATGTGAGTACCAGATGTTGCTTGGAGTTACTCCACCGCGCCTCATCACCGCATAGATCAGCCGTGTTGAGCCAACGAACAAATGTACGAATCCACTCATCAAAATAAGTGAGATCGTCCTCGCCACTGTAATATCCAGGCTTTGGAAGCGACTGGAGAAGCGTCTTTTGAACACCAACGTTACCCTTAACTGGTTTACAGTATAGGTAAGTCATAATTAAATCTTCGTATTGTTTGAAAGCTGACTTAAGCATTTCTTCCTCGGATAGAGGTGTTGGATCGTAAGTCCAGTCCTTCTTTTCAAGTAACTTTGGATCCTCCGATGGACGGCGTGAATAGCCACGCTTGTTATCTTCAATCTCTGGGCTATTACCTCCAACGACTGACTTCTCGGAGGGTGTATGAGACGAATATCCGTCCTCAGGGTCACTCGGTGGATCATTTCCTGGCGGACCACCACCATTTCCACCGTTTCCATTACCTCTATTCATGTGAGGAGGTGGGTCTCTTTCGGTATCACCATACGGCTTGGAATTATTAGGTCTAGGGCGGTAAGGAACCGTTCGGCCGTTCCATCCTCGTAATTGAACATTTGTAGGCTCGGACATCGGTGTAGAGCTTGCAGTATTGCGACTTGGACGACGGCTAGAGTGAGGGTCATCCTCGGAAAATGGTTCAGGGTGCATTGGGCGCAGTCGTGCAATCTCAGCATCTTCAATTGGACGTATAACCTGTCGAATATCGGGCCTACGCTCATGATGTATCATATCATCAACAACGTGAATTCCCTGGTCCTCAATGTAAGTTGTGCTATACTGGAGAAGATCATTGTCTCGCATGGTTTGTAAGACATAGCGCCTACGTAGTTCATCATGATAAGCCCAAACTCGCGATTCAATTTCCTGAGAGAAACAGGTTCTCACGGACGGCATTCGGTTAGATCTTTGCTCCCCGTCGGAGATATCATTCACTGACGTGGCTGACGGGTTGTTCGGCAATTCGGAAGTTCCTTCAGCCTGCATCGATTGGATAGACTGATGGCCTCGACCCATGGCTGTGCGATTTGTCTCGGCAAAAATTTCATTGCGAGAGACAGACGGAACGCTCGAATCCCCCCCAAATAAACTACCATCCGAACGAGATGGCGTCAAGTGTGAGCTCGCATTTCTAATGGTCTCGTTTGAATTGGCTGACTCGGAGGAAATATTACTCTTCTGTTTTCTCTCGCTGGAAGCCGTTGGGTTAGCTTGACGGTTATTCGAAACAGCACTGTTACCCGCCGTTTGAGAGGTCTTTGCTCGTTGATTGGCATTGGCAGAACTCGCTGTTGGGTTGGACTGAGTATTGTTGTTACTCGTACGTACGGTTGTGGTAGCCATTGGTGATGGGTTCGCAGAATAGTAAGGGAGATCCCTATAGACTGCTCGAATGGCTTCTTGGGTTTGTTTTCGAGTTTGGACTTTCGTGGTGAATAAAATGCTCGTGTAAATATCACTCAGAACAAATGCTGAGGTTCAAAAAATGTGTAAGGGGTCTCTCAGTGCCTCAGGCCTCAACGTGAACCAGACAGGGCTTATATTGTCCTGAGGTATATACGACAAGGCGACAAAGGCGGTAAAAGAGAGATTCCTATTATCTAAGACGAAGGCGGGTTTATATAGGGAGAAGGCGTGGGAACTACATACTACTAAAGTACGGCGCGTTACACAGGACCCATCCACTATCAAAGTGTCATTACATGAGGAGAAATTGAAAACCAATTGTCGTCTATCCAAGTGGTGGATTCTAGAAGAATGAATCGAAGAGTACTGCCCTACTTCAATCGTTTCGAACGTTCACAGGTCACAAACCCCCGGTTTGAATTGATGTGAAAGACCAACCCTTTCGCTGGGAGCGGAATCTAACTTAAACGTCGTTACTTCGTACCTCCTGTGAGCGTACCCGTAGTCTACTAGATGACATGAATGATCTAGGAAGAGCATATCCGCGGTCTTCTAGAGCCTCAGTCAGTCTTCACGCAAGTTGAAGAGATTAATAGTATAAAGATATATTACGGTTAGATATATTACCGTTTTGTTGCTACTAAGGCCCCGTTCTGCACGATAAGATATATCATTTTAAGATTTTTTCTCATAGCCAAATGACAGCCATCGGACAAAGGAATAAAATCAAATGCATGAGGATAATTGGTATCGACGAGGAGCTTTTAAGTCCTCCCCTCCTTCATAATACTTTCTATGGCTCGATATCAATATACCAAAAAGCATCAGTACCCAGCACTATTGATCGAGGTCATTTTCATTCTTCTGGGTGTCAGACATGAGGGGAATGAGTGCGGAAGGAAAAAGACAGTGCCTGACAGAGGACCCGACTGGCAACAAGTAGAGTCAGGTGGGCGCGAATGGAATTTCTTGCCTGTCTGATTTTCTGGCGGGGCGTGCACCGAACGCAGACTTCTAGGATAAGACCCCGAAATAATCACAGATCATAAAATAATAATTTAATTTATTATACATATTATTCTACTAGCCAAGATCCTTGTCATATACGAATATGTTACGTGGGTCATTCTGAGTCTCTGTACAGCATGTTAGTTCGGTTAGAAAAGGTCGGATCCGAGACTTACAGATTGTGCTAGTATCCACCAGAATTGACCAATTCTTTTGTCCGCTTTTTGCCTCCAGAGACGTAGCATAAATAATTACCGTTAAGGTCAGGTTTTGATTTCGGGGCTGTCAAAAATCGGTATGTACGTATGTACTGTTGCGAGTCATGCCAGTCATTAGTCCACCGCCTTTCTGCCTTTCCCCCGTCGTTTTCACCTCCATTGGACCATGCCAGGCTCCTCCACGGGAACCTCAGTATCTAACTTGATATCCTTGTCATTCTCATCTGAATGCCTCCACCATCCAGGCTCGTCGGAATAAGTTTCACCATGCTGCGCAAGCACACAAATCACTCTTATTTTCCACCTAAAGACCATCTGTCATTTTATTCCTACCACCTTATGTGTTGGACATTTACACATCTGCAGTATGTCTTAACTTATTCTTTTGGTTCTTCCTTGCATAGGATACCTGAACTACTACTACCACCACCTTATGCCCTTATTTTTCTCATGGACATATAGTACAGTAAAAGTGCACAGTTTACCTTTACTAGTTTACATCTCTCTCTCTCTCTCTCTAGCACACTACATGATCAGGCTTTCCATAAGTATGTATCTCTGAACCCCTTCCACCTAGAGTGGATCACTCAAGACTACCTGATGTAGTCAACTAGGCTATCTGTAGCTCCCCATAACCTTTGTCTCTTAGTATCTTCCATTCATTCCCATAAGACTATGCTCCTTTATTCCTACAATCATATTTCTCAGAGCCCTTCATGCTGCTGATTTGCTTTTCTGATACATTTTGGACACTGCATTGCGGCTAATACCATATCTTTTTTGCAAGTCCCCCATCTGCCTTAGCACATGATTGAAGGACACCCAGTTGATTTTTTCTACTCTCTCCTAGATTAGAAACAACGTCAATCATACGGATATCACTATCATTGGGACCTTCGTCATCTTCCATGCTCGGAATACTATCCCCGATAACCTCAGGGTTGTCAGTCGGCTGAAAATCTCCTGCTGACCTTTTGGTTCTGATGTTTCTGAACTCCTCCCAGGCTTCAAATGAAGTCAGGGGCTTTTATGACAGATTCCAGCCTCAGATCCCACACAGTTCAAAGGCCCATTCAATTTGAGAGTTGACTGGGAGTGACAGACTATGATATGTAAGGACATAACCCACACCCCTAGAGTTTCCGTCTGGATCCTAAGATTATAGGCATCTCACAACCATCCAATATTTGCATTTTGGAGGTGTGTATCAGACTCACTACTCTTCTTATCCTTTGGTTGACAGAGTGGATTGTCAACTATATATGTATAGTTATTGTTTGAAGCCACATCCAAAGATTGTGCGCCACCAGTGCAGCTCCCGGGCACAAAATCAATAATGACATTAATTCATTGGAGTGATGAACTGACTGCACATCAACAGACTCTTCACTTCTGCCGGTGTGAGGATATGATTCACAAAGTCTCATGTAGCGGATTGATTTGACGTGATTATCTCAACTTCCAAAGTGAATGTGAATAAACATGGAACCTGCATTGATAGTGTCTCTGTAATGTGGTGTATGTGCTTGACAAGAGCAAGAGGGTTTCCCACCAAAAATGCACTGAAATGGCAGATTGTGCCCAGAGGCAGAAATGGATAACAGTGCAGTAAATCTCCACTTCTCATTAACCACCTGCCACGGGGTGCCCATGTCAACTTCAAGCCAAGATTGATAATGATAAATGTTTGGCTCACAAGGGAGATAATGACAGATGTTGGGAGCAGCGGGACATCAACCGGATTGAATTTGGGAAGAAGTTTCTGTAGGTATTTGTCCAATTGGTTGAAGATTGTTGAGGTGCACTGGGCGGGGAGTTGAAATGATAAGAATTCTTGCACAGTGAATGAGTGTTCGGAAGATATTCCTTCCGAATCTCAGAGGGAATTGTGTTCAAATTCCTGAGCTATTGAAGAGTAATAGGCCATAGTTGTCTAGCATTATTATGCTACTGTGTATTGTCGTCTACTTAAACTGCAAGTTTGAGTGTACAAAAATGAACTTAAAACAATGGTTGACCCTACTTCACAACATGTGACAAATGATGCTTACACATCATCTATACAGTAGGTGTCTGACTTGGGAGACTAGGTTGATCCCCGGATACGTTCGTTTGAAATTTCTGAATGTGTCACGCAGATAATGGGTCTCGTTCGAATGCTTGAGTCCGAACGAGGGTGTCAGAAGTCACCCCCCATTCAAATCGAAGGAAATAGGTCAGTAGCTGTAAAACAATTTAAATTTCAGCTCACAACCCTCAGTTCGATGTATGTGGCTGCCCGATGATTGAATGCAGTGGACAGCCTCGCCAGGGCCAACATTCTGCATCCAAATGGCGCCGAGTATACATGGCCAGGGTAATTAGAGTCGACAGTTTGGTTGCTGAACAAGGCAATGATCCAACAAATGTTTTTTAATAATGCGGTGAACTGATCCCCCATCCCTCCGCAAAAACCGATGCATTTTGTATATAAGAGTTATACCCTTCCAGCTTTCCTCTTTCTGACCTCAAAGCAATGAGTTTCCTATCCGTCAGGAAACTCTCACAGAGTCACATGAACACAGTCAAAAGTAATTACACCGGCTGAAATCATAGACGCAAAAGAGGGGTATTCAGTCAGTGCCATCCAAAAAATCCTCCATTGACAATAATGAAAAGCACTTACAGTTGTACACATTCCTGCAACACAAAGGATGAGGATTTCCAGCAGCACTATTAGAAGCGACATCAGCCACAAAATGTTCCAAATTGGCGAATGATATAGTGAGCTTACCATGAGACAGTCCCACCAGCAACCGTAGCAGGGACACAAGTCATCCCAACAAAGGGATCGATATCCGGGCAAGGTGAAAGGATGATGCCCGTCAAAAGATTGCAAATGGGGGCGTTACGGATGTCACCGACGGCTTGGCAGCATTGAATGCTCCTTGGATCGACACATTCGTTTGGAAGGATTGGGGGGGGATCGTCGCTGAGTACAACTGTGACGACCGCAAGAATGGTTAGGGCGGTAAGGACGAAGGCTTTGGGTAGGCTCATAACTACGATTTTCGATCGGTGGGACTGGGGTTCGTGTATAGTGCCTGCTTGAGGGTTTTATAACCCTCGTAAACTCTGGTCCCGGTGTACGTAGGTTTGAACGCTTTCCGTTCATTTGCCAGAAGTCACAAGACTGTAAAACCTGTGAGTGAGATGTCAAGCCACCTTCCCATCCATATTTAAATGTCGTACACGAGTTGAGAAAAAGAATTGGACGGCCCTTTGTCTTTCAGAATGAATCAGAACGAGTTAATAATATGTAGGTGGCTTCCCGAAATGTCATTGTAGAACATAATCACCTGGACATGTGTTAAGCCCGTGTCGCCTAGGCCATCAAGCGTAACTTTGGCAAATACGACGGCGGAGATCAAGGATCTCATGTCCAGTTAGACCAGTAGTCACGATAGGTGTTAATCCCTCGAGTTCAGGGACGCTCACACTATGTTCACGCATAGAAGACAAAGACTTGTCTCAGAGCCGTCAAGTCATGAAAGAGTCATGGAAGAATATTCGAGAAAAGAAAAGAAGGTTAATCCTGTATGAGTCAACACACGCCGAGGTTTATTCATAGAGTGATGGATGGCGATGGAAATAGATGAAGCATTCGATGACTTCAGTAGCAAGATACAGCGGAAGCATTACCGTTGCGGAAACGTGGGAGCCGCTGCCGTCCTCTATGAACGAGGGGCTATTGTTCGTTCCATAAGGTACCAGCTGGGGGCAGACTCCCATTACTCTTCTTATGATGCCGAGGTCGTTGGCATCATTCTAGGGATCCACCTTGTACACCGCGTGTACCCGAGCACACAGAGGGTCACCATCAACCTCGACGGCAAATCAGCAATCCAGGCCCTTGCCCAGCGGTCTCCAATGGCTGGACAGTATCTTCTCGAAGCTATTCACAGTATGACCGCTCACCGTCTCTGCCCAAAGATCACATTCCGGTGGATTCCGGGTCATGAGGGTATTGAAGGGAACGAGGAGGCAGACGCGAGGGCTAAAAGAGCAGCAGATGGCGACAGTAGTAACCCCAACAAACTTCCCGAGCTCCTCCGCACCCCCCTACCCTGCAGTCTATCTATGTCACGCAAAGCGTTTAACCAGGATGTCAAGACCGAATGGGAATCCCGCTTCCAACTTTCCCCTCGACACCTCCGGATGTTTCCTCCCCGCTCCATTAATAGGCTCAATTACCCAAACTCCGTCCTGATTGGCTTACCACGTCAGTGGTGTAGCCTGATTGTGCAGCTTCAGTCGGGCCACATTGCCCTCAACGCTCACTTATTCCGAATCCGGAAGACGACCTCTCCTGACTGCGATAACTGTGCCGCCAGAGGCATCTCCACTGCTGAAACCGCATCTCACTTCCTATTAGACTGCCCAACATATCGACGCGAACGCCAAGTGCTGAAAGCTCGGCTAGGGAGAGGATCCCAATCGCTCGCACTCCTCCTGTCCGGAAAAGCGGAGAACTTGAAGGCTCTGATCAAGTACGTCAACAGTACAAAGCGGCTGCGATCCACATTTGGTGAGTTAATGACTACGTAATGAGCAAATGATAACTGCGCCTCCCACAGCACCAAACCGACATCCATCACACTCAATCACTCGAGCCTCTCAACACCCTACCATGCCACCTTAATCGCCCCCACCATTCTTTTCCTCTGCTAGAGGGCTGCTCGCATGCGAGCGGTGCCCGCGTCAGCGGGTTGATGTACGCTTAAAACCACCCCAGCAGTACGCCAGCCGGCCCGTGTCGACAGACGTCAAAAACGGGATTAGGACGTCCCGGGCCATCGGGGGATGTATATCCATCGACGGTGCTTTCGTTGAGACACCCCTTATGTAGCTAAACTGATGTATCTTATAGTAGTGTATGTGCATCATGGGCCAAAAGGCCCCACGCACAATAAAATGAACTCAAAAAAAAAAAAAAAAAAGCATTACCGTCATCTGAGCATCTCTCCCACTGCAGGATCTATGGATGTCTGTGCAACGTTTTCACTGCAATGATCCAATCATTTGGCGGACCTCGATTATATTAGCCCGGCCATTAATCACAACCGGAAAAAGATCAAACGCACCATTTCGAGCTCCATCCCTAACCACTCAACCTTTATCAACATCTTTTATGAATCTCTTGCACCGACGGCACCTCGTCAAAGCACCTCTTCACCACTTCCCCACCCCGAGTATTGTTTACGCCCATCATCGGGTATATGGGCGGTGTTCGAACCTTCATCAGTCCATCAAAACGAACAGCATTTTAATCGTCTCATTGTGTCAACAGCAGAGGCTCCCGTCTTCAGATCCGTTGAATGTCAAGATGGCAGCTTGATCTCCTCGCTCGGGCTCATTGAATCCCTATAAACAAGCGACGGACAAACGTTCAGCAATGAAATTCATGAATGAACCCAAGGAAGATCATCACTTACGAGCAGAACTTGAGCACTTAGGGTTAAAGATTGTCAATATCCCTCTCATCCCACTGCATAAGGACGTGTTGTATACCGGAGGCTAAGCCAGTCGGAGCAGAGAGCATGGCAGAAATAATCACCCAGAGGTAACCCCCAAAAGACAACGGTAATGACAAGTCATATAGCAAACAGCTCCCAGCAGCACAGACAAGATAACTGTGTGGGATTGTCTGGTTTTTGTTCAGGGGGTTATCAGTTATACTGGAACAATAAGTGCCACAAACGATTACTGGGCCTCCAAAACGAATCTTTCTTTTTGGTGACGCTTGAAGATAAGTTAGAGATCAGTCCCTAAACGTAGCCTGTCTCACTTGTAGTCAGGTAATCATGGAGTTGTACTTACATTCCTTCTGATTCTCAACCTTGCAGTTATTGCGGCAAGGTGTGGTATCTATCATTGTAAATTCTTGATATGGTAGTCTGTCCTTACAGAAACAAGAAGCGATTCATAGCTTTAGTGTCCTTCTGCACAGTCAAACTCTGCTACCATTGTGTTTTTATTTCCTTTGACTTTATATATTTTGGCCCAGCAACCTTCAAGCCCATTTCCATCTAATGTTTTAAACCCTGCCTCATCAAGAATAACTGTGCACGAAGATCCTGAATATATGTTGTACATACTCAGTATGTTCTGGAGGAAGGGTCTGAAGTTATTCTTAGTAAGTAAGATACCAAGGAAGCTTGATCTGGGTATACCTTCAACCACACAATGAGAACCTCCAGAGTCTTTTTATTTTCCACAGAGTTGGCCAGCAGGAAGCATTGTGGTAGAATTTTGTGTTCAGGTGGAGCACCATTGTAACAGGTTTCTGATAGCTGCTTTATCAGCATTGAATCTATCCTTCTTAATTAGATTCAAAACCAGGATAGCAATGCTATTGGGAATAGAGACATGGCATTTATTCTGTTGATGACTGCAGTGATCAACTTGCTGCAGTTCCAGGACACAACTACAGCTGCTTGTACTCATGTTTGTTATGACCAACGACTTTCTCCATAGCTTCGTTTTTAGCACACTTGCTCGGTATTCCTTGAAGACCATCTTTCTGACCCTTTCTTGCTCGTCTGCTGAGATCCATTGAGACTGATATATTCTTAAGGATGTCCACCTTCCAAGATTTAGAAGAGCTGCTGTATTAGATCTAGTTTGGGTGCATTCAATAGAGAACTGCAGCATCTTAGAACTTTGAGCCTCCAAAAGCTGTTGCAGGAGGTCTACTGGTGGATTAGAAAATCGCTGAGAGCAGGATTAAGCTTATCAAGTGAGGTAGAGAGAAAGATTAGCATACCTGTAGCCAAATTGTCATTTTTCTGTATTGTAGATTGCCAGCTTAGCTGGAGGGCGCAAAGAGGAAAAAGTTTACAGTCCAGCGATCTCAGAGCATCCAATACATTTTTGCTAGGTTGCTTGATGCTTGTGCAAAAATTGGCCCATTCCCACCACCATGTTATTTGACTGTATAGTTAGAAAGATTGAATTAACCCTGATTAAGCATAAAGAGAGCCAGTGATTACCTAGCTTGGGAATAGATATCTGGTTCTTTTTCAATCCACTGTTTGTGTAGTGAATGAAGCCAAATGCACTAGGGATTCATGGCAGTGTGTCTTGTGGATATAGAAAGATCCAGAGTGTTGTTGATTATATAGAAAATGAATAAAGGAAGTATGCAGAATAGAAGGGAAATCTCCTTTTTCAGGCTGCAGAATAAACTGCATGTTGTTGAGGACAAGTTCTACATATCCCCTAGAAATGTTGAAAATATGTAGAATGATAGATGGACCTGGACCACATCCTTGACAACTTTGCAGAACTTCTTTAAAGAGCAAAAAAGAGGCAAGAATCTGAAGAAGCTTTTGATGACCTCCTGTAGAGATTGCAACAGAGTTTAGGGAGTGCAAATACAGGCTTTCAAGATTAGGGTTCTCAAAGCAATCAATAGAATTGATATTTGATGGTGAGATAATCTTAATAAAAGAGTTATCAACTGGTACTGCAGAGAATCTAGAATACATATATACCTTCAGCCACGATGCTACAGTATGCAATTGTTTCCATACCAGCTGGAAATCAAAGGGGTTGCTTGTTGCAAATGCCTAATCAAAGTGTCAAAAAACTTCTGCTTCAATATAGCCTTCATATTGATAAGTACATTAAATAAGCCTTCTAGATTCAGGCTTTGCAGAAGTTGGAAGGTATGAAGACTAGCAGATGAAAGTTTGGAGCAAAACCTGCCCCATTCTGTCCAAATTGCCTTGAGGGTTGCAAAGTTACTTGGAAGAACATAGACGAGGTCAGATAATTGAGTCAAACTATAAAATAGAAAACTCAATGTTCACCTCAATGGCTTTTGACATCTTGATGGGTCAATGAGCTTTTGAAGCCAAATGCATACTAGATTTTCATGATGGACTTTCTTATCTATGAAGAAGGGACCAGCTTGTGATGGGTTATAGAGAAAGTCTATGAATGAAGTGTGATAGATAACAATCTCCTCTTCAGGCCCCTGAATATCCAAAGGTGAATGCATTTGTTGGAGTATGATGTTTAGCTCCCCCTGACCAAGGTCCAACAAATGTTCAATAATGCATGGAGTAGCTGATTCAACCTGGCGGAGCAAGAGAATGGAAGACATGACTGAAAGAAGTTTTGCACGGTCTCCAGTAGCTGACATAAGAATATGCTGGTAGAGAACATCTAAATCAGAGTATGGGGAAGTGCTATTTGAAGATAATGTATTGGAAGGCAGCCCAAGAATAACCTTGAGCTGTTCACGTGAATCTGCATTCTTGAGACCAACAAATCTAGTAATGGTGATGGCATAGATGTATTGGCCACTTGCTTTGTCTACCAACATTTCCAGCTCACTCCTGGCTGGCCAAGGTTTGGGGAAAATCATATGGCTACATCTCTGACTAGAGGCAATCTTCTGGAACTCTGCATCAAGAGTAATTCTAATGTCTCTATTGGCATTCCAGTCACCATTGAGGGAAATGGATTTTATGAAGGGAGTGAGATCATCTTGGTTGAATCTGTCATATACTGGGGGCTCTGGCGGCTGCAAATGAGAAAATGCAGGGGCAGTTTCTCTCTCACAGCAATGGAGACAAGGGAAAGAACCTGTCGCTGCTCATCAACTGCAACACATTCATCAAGGCCATCAATAACAATCAGTTTGGCATGACGAAGTCCCGAAGGAGGAGTGGATAATGCACTCTGCAGGGGTTCAAGGACTAGCATTCTGAATTGAACATTCAGAGATGCTCTAGGAGTCCTGGCCTATCTTGAACTGTTTGAATTATGCATTTCCGGAGGCTCAGAATTTCTTTGGTGATGCCGTCCGCAATAGCAAGTGCAAAATAGTGGATATTGTTCCGGTTTGGATCTGATCTTGAGAAGAAAAAGCTAGCAATGAGCTCCATTCCCTGACACCTCTCTGCTACTGTCTGAGCAATAGCTGATTTCCCAACCCCTGCAGATCCATGCAACCAGCAGATTGGTGGAATATTCTTCCAACTCCTTGCAAAAGCCCATTTATCCAGAACTTGCCGCAAAACCTCTTCCTGTTTGCCTTCTGAATATTTGGGAGGGGGAAATCGGGCTTGGGGGTCATGACAATATGAATAATCAGTAGGTCAAATTCTGATTTCTGTGCTGCACTAACAGGCAGTAAAGATGAACAGGCAGTAATGAGCAACAGGATGGAAGACGGAGTTTTTGGGGAAACGCAAGAGACTTTGAGCTTTGTATGCAGTTTTAGCAATTGGGCGATGATAAAGGTTGAATGAACAGAGGCTTGCGCACAGCACCCCGCCCGCTGTGATGCCCATAACACAGGTTTGGACTTATGTTTCACACGCTCAAACTCCTGTCTTTTTTTGGATGACAGATTCAGATTTGATGCTTCTTTCTTTGACCGCCGCATCGGCCACCTTCCCTTGAAGAATGCAGGACTCAGGGAAACTCGAGGGAATCTGAACGGGTGAGTCCTGGTCACTATAGACTTAAAGAACGGACGCGACAGTACATGTCAAGTTCTTCGGAGTTCGTCAAATTTCTACATACCCATGGTCACCACCCACCGTGCCCCCCATGATCAACTGATCTGATAAGAAGAGTATTTCCATGCCGATTGCACACTACACCCATATTCAATACGAACGGGTGACTGCGTTCTCCACATTCATACGCAAGTTTAAGTGATTGGAAGGTTTTCCATATATTCATCTTATTAGCTGGGCTGTTGCCTATGAGCCCGTGAGGTCAGTAGGAGTCCAAGATTGTATCTGACGCCTTAATATCTCTTTCGCGACAAGGAAGTTTGCACACAGGCCCGAGATATCAGCTGACTCACGCACGCCCATGGTTCTCAACCTTTTTCGTGCGATAACCCAGACTTTGCCGCACATTGAACCACAAATCTTTCTGGTTGATGAAAGCTGGCTGTCCATTCAATTTTAGGTCTCGGTCATTTGAGTTTCTGTGACGGCAACTCACCGACGTCGCTTATGACGGAGAGAAGGGGGTCATGATCGCACTGAGGTAAAGCTATGGGCGTCATGAGTATCGAATGATGGATACAGATGAGATTTTATACAGCTAAATATATTGGGCGTTCTCACTTGATCAACAACATTTGCTACCGCTATAATTAACCCTCTTGAGGACCTCAATCTGCACAGGTAAGAAATCAGTCATTTGACGGAGTCACGAGAACGAACAACGCAACCAGTTCATTCTTGAAAGTCCTCCACATGGTCCATCTCGAACTAGTCCACATGTGCCTTTTCCAATTTAGCATTTATAACTTCAACCTCTACACCGTCATCCTCTCCATCTGTCGAAGTAACATCTTCCTCTCCACCGTTGTTCCCCGGGCCACCAGCATATACTCGCGTCCAGTACCTCGCCGTTTTATCAAAATCCGTGCCCAAAGTGGTATAATAACCCTTCCCTACTTCATCCTCCCAGGGTTCATCCAGTGCCGGAGAATGCAGAAGAGACTGTATAGAGAGCAAAGTTGTTTTAAGCGTCAGGGCAGGGCACCACTCGTCTTGCAAAATATTGAGACAGATAGCACCATTGATGGAGGAAACGTTCGGGTGGTAGACTTTTGTTAAAAATTCGATTTTAAAGGGTTGAAATGGGTACGTTTCGGGGATGACTATGTCCTAGGAAACCCTCAGCTTCCTTTTCGATTTACGGAAAATGTTTTGGGGTGGGAGCGGGGGGAAACGTACAACTTCAAAATTTCCTCCTTCGTATGGTGTATCTTCAGGGCCAGGAAAAGATCCTTTCAGATGGAAAGGGGAGTTGTCGATGAGTTCTAATGTGATATTCGTAGTCTTGTCGTTCTTACAATCTAATGGCAACCGGGGGCTGATCAGTAATCGAACGAGGCGGAATCTGAGGTTTGCTCGGAAGCATACCTTGAATCTCACGATTCATGCGCTTCAGGCGAGCATTCATGGTTGGCGTTGAAGCAGAGAAAGGTGGAGGTTCAAGTCAAAGAGGGATTGGGGGACAGGCTCCGCAGTGCCCACGTTACCAACTATGCAATATATGTCAATCTTTGGCCGTGGGAGGGAGTGGGAGAAGAATTGTATTACACGGCATGTTCACGTGCTGGACTTTAAACGCTTGGGACTTTGTTACATAGGTGCGGCACCTTCACTTCCTGGTTTCATTTTTACCTTTTTGAAAACAAAACAGTACAATAGGTGCGCGTCAGGGCCAGAAAAAAAAAGATTTTTTTAGAAGGGAAGGAAAGTACTTCCCCCCCCCCCTTGCTCTGAACTTCGTGAGCCAAAACCGCCAACGGAAATTGCACGGACGAGGTTTCCGACTAATTTCTATCTTGAAACTAGCATAAAACTTATGAACGCCCATCATTTCAGAAATTGAGCCTTCCCCTTTCAAGTTGTGAGCTCCATTCACAATCCTCGGGTAAGTGTCTGTAATTTATTCGAACCAGTTCCCGTCAACTACTAACGTCCGACATTCGGTATAAGTTAGTAATTCGCCTGATTTTGATGTCTCACCTAAAGGAAGTAAGGTTCTCTCAGTTGTTTACAGCTCAAGCGACATGCCAGAACGACGACTCGAAGAAGGTAGGAGTTTATAGCGATAGATGGCCACCGTTCCGAAACGTCGCAGGACGGCTATCCCGCATGTGGTTGGCTCGTGCCTGAGCGAGCCGTGGGAGATTTGTCATGCAACGGCTTGCTCGCCGGCGCTGTTACCAACTTGGAGCGAGTCGCGCCAAATAGAAAAAAAAATGTGACTCCAAAACTTATTCTAAGTTGATATTCCAAAGCAAAGAGTAGGATTCTACATACAAATCCGTTCTGAATCCATCCCAAACTGAACAGCTGTTGTACCCAAAGCAAGCAAAATCGATGTCTCAAGAGGCTCCCCCTCAAGGTAAATACATTTAGCAAGTCCATTTATCAATTCCTAAGTCATATTTCACGGATCAAAAACAACTCGTCCCGCGTAGGTATCCATCGAAAAGCGCCAGAGCCAAAAAAAAAAAACACATCAAGTTGAAGCCCTTTTTTGAGGATCGAAAACCCACTTACCAAACAAACACACAGTATCACATAGGAACTGTGAACGAGTGAAATCAATATTATGCTGAACTGGCCCTCACAATCCATCTGGTAGCCACGGCGACATTGAAGGAGAGATTCTGACAAACTGAGGGGGAAACCCATCTGATCACATCTAAAAAAAAATTAAAAATCATCTCTGGCCAGTCAAATTCATCGCTATGTACTGGTATCCAATCCAAGACGAGCCGAGTAAGGAAAGCATGAAAGGACTCACATCTCTGCAGCATCCTGACGCTCAGTGGTCAGAGTAAACGAGGTTCAATGCAAAAAATGTATCTAAAACAGCTCATACACGATGTATCGATAGTAAGGACGGGTGGGGGGCCTGGACACGACAAAACCGTATTCATACCTCCCCCGTGCGCGAAATTCCCTTCTTCCCTCTTTCCAGTAGCCTGGTGAACTTTCGTTGAGCGATGTTTCCCTTGAAGTTCGTAAAACGTGCCTCTATTTAAAAGAATTGAACTTCCCCCTTGCAAAGTACCAGATGCCGTAGATTACGAGAAGCTATCTGAGCTAAGCCAGAAGTAGATAAGATTGCGAGGGTATCGACGGCAAATGACAAAATTATATGGGTTAGGGTTAGAACCCACTTCAAGCGAAGGGCGATGGCGGAAAGAAAGAGATTCAAAATCGATTTCGAGGACCCGAAGTTGAAAAAAAACCACAATATGGCGACGGTGACATTAACATTGATCAATTCGACAGCAAAAAAATACAACAGGTGGGGGCGGAAAGGGTTTCTACTTGAGCAATTCTTCCACTACACGATCTTCCGATATCTGTGCGACATTCGCTCCTCGATAGTTCAATCTCTTGAGTACTTCAATCTGTGGCAACACCAAATAGAAAATCGATCTAATCAGCCATCCACGGATTAACAGCGAGAAGGGACGAAAACGCACCACTTTATTCCTTTGAAATCCTAACGCCTCGAACTGATCCACATGCGCCTTTTCCAAACCAGCAATCGCAACTTCATCCTTTACACCACCACCAACGGCTCCACCTGCACCTGCAGCAACAGCAGCAACAGCCGAAGCAGCACCTTTCCCACCATCCTTGTTTCCCGGACCACCAGCGTAGATATGCGTCCAATACCTCGCCGTCTCATCAAAACTACTCTTCGAAGTCGTATAATGCTTCGCTACCTCAGCATCCTGAGGATCGTTCGGTTCCGGGGAACACAAGAGGGACTGTAACGAGATCAAGGTCGATTTGAGAGTGAGAACAGGTGACCAAGCGTCTTTGAGGATATCGAGACATATCGCTCCAGACGCAGAAGAGATATTCGGATGGTAGACTTTCGTTATGAATTTCATTTTTACGGGTTGGAATGGGTATGCATCGGGGATGACTATGTCCTATAAGGGTTACGGTCAGTTTGGTTTATTCCGATGGTATTGGTTTTTTTTTCTGGTGGAGGGACTGACGACTTCAAAGTGACCTCCGTCATATGGGGTACCTTCAGGGCCGGGGAAAGACCCTTTGAGATGGAAAGGAGAGTTATCGATGAGTTCTAATGCGATATTCGAGGTCTTGTCGTTCTTGCAATCTAATTATTTTTTTTCTGCTGATCAGTAAACTGTCTCGGACAGGAATTGAGAAGTATACCTTGTATTTCCTTGTTAACACGCCTCAATCTAGCGTCCATGGTAGGGTTGAAGTAAGAGGAAGATAGAGGTTCAGGTCAGAGGAGGGGGGGAAATGGGTGCGGGAGCGCGACGGTTGTGGTTCGGGTCAGAAAAAATAATTGCTTATGTAACCGAAGAATTATTTCCGATCTTCGTCATCAACGCCCACCATTACCGTTATGGAAATCGATGGAAACACAGAGAAGGTAGAGTGTGAGAGCTTAAGGGGAGGTTATTTTTCAGAGACCGGTTTACGAGGTGGGCTACAAGGGTAGACTACGGCAGGAAACAAGGCTGGGTGAGTACAAGCGAAACTTTTGCCGGTAACCTTGATCTCGCTGTCAGTTGACCCAGAATCAGAGCGAACCTTGAGAAAATTCCCGTGTCAAAACCTCGAAATGAAAAGCGAACGCCCGCACTGATCAAAATGACCCTCTCTCGACGAAATCTCTCCAGTCGTGGTAAATATCATTCATAACCCCTTTCCCACAGAATTCCCGATGTCAGCCCAAACCCGCATGACCCTTCCCTGAGCCTCATAATCACCACTGGCTTTTTCAACCACGCTTCGTTTATTCGTCGTCGGTCTATCCATGCAAACGCTTCAAGTCTTTACTTTCTCTCGTGCTGCGTGGAAACGTCCTCATCTATTAGGTCCCTTCTCCTGCTTATGGGCGGTCTTTGTTCAACTGATCGGCTCGACGGACGTAAATAAAACTGCCACGATTACAAAATCATTCAGACCTGTGGCGTTGAGAATGCATCCATGTCTTTTATGATCTCCCACCTCCGATTGTTGACTTAGAGTAACGTTTGGGTTCCTTCGTTTATCCTCGGAATCGTTTACTCCACCATCCTCGCATTAACAGCTGGAATCCCTGGCTCCAGTCATCCGTGCGAGATGGACAATGACATCTCTCAAATTCCTCCGAGGGCCTCCTTCCCCGTCTTTACTTCCCGGTGAGCAAAGTCTAAAAGAGTCACTTGTCTCTTACTAATATACTAACGACCTCTTATCAATCTTAACGAACCGCTTTCATCTCTCTCCTCAATGCTTTCCTGATTTTGCAAGTGGAAGGCCTACAAGGACTCTGTATTAGATGGCGATTTGCGTACGTTTTCTACCTTATCCTTTCTTATTACTATTCCAACTTATTCCCCTCACGGGTGTCATCCACCCCTTATGCAGTTCCAAACCGTCACTGAAAGAAAAAAAAGTTATCTAGATTCTCTCCCTCCGATACGATCGTCTACAATCCCGCCGGAGCGTCTCTCTAAGTCGACGTCGCAGATCCTATGCATTCTGCAGAAGATTTCTTTTTTGCTGATATGATAAAGAGGTGCCTAAAATCGGGGCAGGGGTTTGTCGTAATCGGGATTTTGTGTTGAAATCTGGCACGGTGCAGCTCACCTGTGCGAGTCCTTTCAACAGGATTCTACAGTATTCTGTATGACTCAGAGTACATACTCTTTGCCAAGTTTATTACTAATTTACTCCACTTTATTACTGATACTTGTAGATACATGTAGAACATTCTAGATACTTAAGTAGGTATAAAAGCTAAATAAAAGTACCTGCTTGAGGCATCGGTTTGCCTCTAGCTAAAGCCAATCAACAACTCAGTTAGCGAGACAAACCTCAAATTCTAACATTTTGTACTGCCAGGACTGGCTCAAGCTGGGTACTGAGTACTGAGTACTGACCATATGCACTTGAGCTATGGGCTTAGAGCCTCGAAGTTCTTGTTTAGCTGTGGACCCTGGACAAAAAAAGTCACAAAAATGCAGCATCGCGAGAAACTTGGGGTTACTGAGGGAATTTTGAAACAGTAGAAAAAAAGAAACGGTTTCAAATGCCCACTATGATTTTATGCCGTTTCAGATTCAAATGCCTTTTTTTGAAACAGCGGTTTCAGACCCCACTGTACGTAGACGGCCACCATTTCGTGCCGTTTCAAAAAAAATCGAAAAAATCCCTGTCAATCAGGTTTGAACCTTCCCAGTCAGTTCTACATACCCAGGCATCATAATTTTCATCAGACCAGGCCCAGTTGTGAACCGCGGGCGGTCGTAGTTTTAAAAAAACTGAACTGAAGGCAGGTCCATGGTCGCTCAGAATCGAGACGTTACCTACGGTCCACGGTGCACAGCCAGGACGGCCGAGAAGTGTAAGAAAAACGCGGTTCTGATCCACTCTTTCCCACTTCTTCCGGAACACGTACAAGTCTTGGCTCGCTGGCTGATGACCGATTCTTTCGAGAATGAAATAAATCATCTCACATGGAGGAACGTTTGTTTGTAATTTCTAGGAATCTATACAAGGATTCACGGCAGCACGTCGTCTACGCTAGTACCTACTTGGGGCTTGGCTTGCTCAATTATTCATACTTGAAGCGATCTAACCGTTTTCTCCGCCGTCGAACCGTAGGAATAGACTCACCTCCGACAAGCCGTCCACGTCAAGTCCTGGAAAACTCCTTCGGTCCTCCGGATCGTAAGTAATATGGGTTTGAGCGCGACAAAACGTGCCCAACCGAGGGATTCGAGGGAGCACATAATCTACCATCGACACCTCAGCGTTCAAGATGTAAATCCTAGGTAGATTCAACTGACTTACAGAACAGATGGTGAAGGAGTTAGTGTGAGTGTTTCGTGCGTGAGACACTGCTAATTGTCGGGTGGTTCGGATACCATTGGTTGTTTTCGTCGAGAGCAAGACGTGCTTGATTTGCGTCCGGCGCTGTGGTCTTACCTACTTAGTTGCCTGTCATTTCCATGGAACATGGATGAATGTGCTTACCTCTCACCCATTTTCTCGAGAAGCGGGGGAAAAATGCGACGGACCCGTTCCCCATGGCCAAATATACCCTGATTATACACGCTGCAGTTTCTATGCTTACTTCGATCTCTCTGGCCTCGCTGTCGATGCAGACCCTGGTCTTGTAAGAAATTCTCCGTTGTTCACGGATAGCACGTTTAACCTTTTGCTTGCCGGATAAAGATAGTGAGTACACTTAACCCTTTCTCTATATAGAATTGAGCTTTCTGAACCGGTCTACTATGTGCCCTGGCTTTGGGTCCAGTTACTCGTAACAGTCCAACTCTGTGCTTCCAGTTTTCTTTAGGCAACGAGGTCCAAGTCCAATGAAAATGAACGACGGAAAAGGGTGGTCGCCCGAGATTAGTTGTAGATAGAGAGAGACGGAAGTTTCTCGGCTGAAATGGATTTTCGGGAAACTGAGTGGGAACAAACGCGTGATCTGCCTAAAGCCTTACCAGGCCTCGAGGTCTTTACCCGCCAGTAGACATTGACAACCCGGTAACTTACGAGTTTCTAGAAATTTCGTTTTCAGAGGTCTCTCACGCGAAACGTGCGAGGGGACCCAAGCAGGTCAACTGTTAGCCGTATCACCCCTACCTATTAGACAGAAAGTGCTTTCATAGTCTGTCCTCAATGAGATGCCGCTTAGAATTGATTTTTTTTTTGGTCTGTTGTACCCCAACGACGGTGTCCAAAGAAAGGCGTGATTTTGTATACTGCACTACGATCCTGTAACAGTACGATAGACAACGCGTTTCACGGCGTTTGGGATCTTTTCGCCTCGTATAGTAATACGCGAAACGCTAAGAATGAGAGTTAGACCGATCTCAAACGATGGCTCATTCAGCATCATTTTCAATGATTTTGCGTCATCAATCTATCCTATCTTCTTGCAAATAACTCAACTGAATATCAAATTTCTGTTCTAAACGCTCTGCAATGGGTTATCAAGCACAAATTTTATTATCAGACATCCCATGATATTGCTACTTGGCGCAGGCAGGGCGCACGAATTCTCCTACTGCGCCAGCTTCTGGTTAGTAGCACCGTAACTAGAACTCACTTACGAATTTGAGTTTTTGGCCATTCTTCCGAAGGTATAGACGCCCGGATGTCTCCGACCCGATCCCGGAGTCCTTGGATCAAGGCGGGTCGCTACCTGGGGTGTCTGGATTAACGTGCCAGAGATCTTCTTCAGCCTCCGGTAAATACGTCGGTGGGTGCCAGTGATGTCTCGGTTCCTGCGGGGTAATGACAGCGGTGGCTGGTCCCGAGTTTGACATTCTGAGCGGGCGCTGAACGTCAAACAAGCGCTTACACGTTTTAAGCATCTCAAACGATCCGCGAAACAGTTCAAAATCCAGCACTAAATTTTTCATGATGAAATTATAAAATTCTCGATGAAGACCTCGCTGGCTGACCTGAACAGAGCTCTCAGTACTTTTTTTGCCTTTTGTAGCGGTTTCTTCGTCTAAAGGGCAAATGCCATGTCTGTTTTCAGCGTCGGCAGGCAAATTAGTAGACGTCAAACAACGACGGACGGCAACACCATAATTTGTTTTTACCGAAACTACCGATGAGGGCGATCGTAGTGACTGGCCTGCAATGCCCAAAACACAGTTCGGTCGACGGTGTTCCAAACTAGATCTAGGTTCATTTCAAACTCCGATATCGAGGAAGTAACCTAAGATTTTTGCCGGCGGAAAGTTATCCAATTATTCGCTGGAACGAGGAAGGACAAATTTCAAAATGGCTTCATCTGTACCGGGGTCTGTTTCGAGGTTATATGAATCATTTAAAACCCTGGGTAATCCCCTCTCTCCCTCCCAACTTTCCCGTTATGCCTAGTTCTCCTATTCAGCCCGCAAGAGAGATCGAAGCCTCGGCCTCAAATCTTCCAAGCCTCATCGGGCCGTCTACGCCGACAGAGCTGACAGAAGCAATATATGACGATTCTTCGGAGGAGGATGAAGACGAACCTCTGGAAGAAATAATGGCCAGTGGACCAATTTCTGCGGATGTTGATGACCTCCTACGTGAATTCGTTCATCCTCCGGAACAGGAAGAGGAGACAATTCATGTAAGTGAAGAGGCTCAATCAGGCGATCCGGAGGAAGAAGAGAGGGAGTCACGTCCGTGGTGGCGAAGGCCTTCACCATTGTGGTAAGCATGTCGAGATCCAACATTCTGTGTTGCGCCGGAAAGCTAACCGCACTTGTAGGATAATCTTTTTATTACCATTCACAGGGGTGGCTCACGCAGCGACAAAAGCTCCTAGAGTAGAAGTCTACACCACGTTGATCTGTCGTGAAAACAGGCCAGATATCTTCCCTCAGGGCGGCTTTCCGTTTAGCGGAATCGACAAAGCTTGCTACTCTGATCCAGTTGTATCTGCAGAGGTGGCAAGGCTAGTAGCAAGTACGCCGCTTCAATTTAAGACCTTTTTCTTTCTTGCTGATTGACACCTCCTTGGCAGTAATGACAACAATCGCCGGTGTGCTGAGTTGTTTGACCACCGCGTGGTGGGGCGCAGTACGTCGTTCGACAGCCATTCTATTCTGCCCTCGATGCAAACTAGATTTCTCCCAGTTTTCAGATCGAAACGGTCGCATCCGAACTTTGGGTATCTCACTGACGGAGCAACTAGTGACAGACGCGGTACATATTCTGGTCTATTACAAGTCTGAGTGGCTTCCCGGTGGATACTGGTTCTTACTGGTCGGGGCTGTAATTGAGGGAATACTAGGAGGTATTTGCAACGTTTATCCGATAGCTTTCCTTTCTGACTCGCCAACTTAGCAAACATGACTGCTGGCGCAGCGAAGCACGCTTATTTTGCAGATACAACCACCCCGGCAAGTCGGTGAGTCCATGGGGAGTTCGCTATTCGTTGAAGCAGCATTGACCCCTTGGTTTAGCTCGCGAATGTTCTCGATCAGCACGGGTATTATGTACATTGGTAGTGCTTTAGGGCCCGCAATGGGAGGTCTTATCACGCGGTACACCCAAAATCTCATATCCGTTTTCTACGCTGCCCTCTTCGCACATATCATCTACGCGTGTATGGTCTGGTTTATAATTCCAGAATCACTCACGTCGAAGCAAATGTCTATTGCTGCCGAAAAACAACGCGAACGGGCTATTCGTCTTGCTTCCTCTAAAGGACTCAAGCCCCGTCTCAAAAGATGGTTCAAGTTTTTGAGCGACCTGAGCGTGTTTGGACCTGCATCTAGCTTTGGTTCCTCGCCGAAATCGCATCGTAGATGGAGCTTGACCTGTATGGCGATTTCCTATGCGCTGGTGATGTCTCTTGTCGTAAGTTCTTCTAGTATCTCTTTCTTCGGGTGCTTGACCGCTTCTTTCTAGGGTTCCGCCAATAACAAGGTCCAATATGCGTCCACGATGTTTGGATGGACTTCAGAAACAGTGAGTTTTGCTTACGAATACAATAAATTGAGCTAACATTTCTCTCAGATCGCATACTGGCTGAGCTTTACCGGCGCTATTCGTTCTGTTTTCCTTGCTATTGTTCTCCCTTGTGGGTGTTTTTTTTTTGACTTCCGCTGTTTAAGTCGATACCAATTATCTTTTCTCAGTACTTGTCAAGTGCTTGAAGAAGAAGCCAAAGACTCGAAGGGCCAGACCACCCAGGTCGGATGAGGAACAACCTTTGATCGATGGATCCCAATCCAAAGTTTATGGTCCAAGTCCACGTCCTCCTCTCCCATCGAAGTTGAAAGAAGCTCAAACTAGTCGGCTCGACTTGAGGTTAGCGAGAATCTCACTTGGACTGATGATCATTTCATACGTTGGACTGTGTCTTGACGTCACCTCCTTCTCTTTCATCATTTACACCATGATAGAGGCACTCGGAGCCGGCTACGGTCCAGCAATCCAAAGCGTCGCTTTGTCTCTATATGGAAGGAAGTCTGATGGTGAAACCGGAAGATTTTTCAGCGCGCTGTCTATTCTCCAGGCACTGTGGTACGTCGCTACTCAACGACCTCTTTATTTTTTCTTATGTTGACCTCTATTCAGCTCCCAAATTCTAGGACCCCTGACTTATGGAGTGGTTTATGCGGAAACAGTGGGGACATACCCCCAGATGATATTCTTGGTATCTGCGGCATGTCTTGGTCTTTCCTTCATCTCATTGGTACTTGTACGACTACCACGTATGGAGAAGGTGTTTTAAGAAGTCTTCTCGCGTGGAACGACTCGGTCTCGTTAATATGGTCAGATGACGACGTTTGCATCTGACCCGAAGGTTTATGAAAAGTTACGCACTTCACGGACACTTAATTATTCGAAATGTTCTTCTCTTCTGGGTCTCAGATTACACTATGTATCCCCCCCCTCCGATTTTCACTAGTTCTCGTACAGGCCACCCTCATGTTACACTGTGTAGATGTATATACCCCTCTCTCATGTGTCTCCAGATCCTTCATCCCGTTTTTTGCCCACGACCTTATATTATTAAAAATGGTGACTATTTCGTTAAAATTGGCAAAAGGAGCCAGAACTATTACCCTTCCCCTGACCAGAGAACCCGCGCGCGTCTACGGAGGAGGGCTGTAAGGTTCACCAATTCACTCGTATTCGGGCTTAAGTGCGAAGTCTTCATGTCTATCACTCACTCTACTTATTGTTGAAACCTCCATAATCTCAGGCGTTCTGCGCTGGGTTTCAAAGTCCTTTTTAACCAGAACTCAGTAACTTGCATTGGGGTACGTTACCTCAGGCTACTCTCTACCCGTATACTATTCCAAAACGGATCTCCACAGACCTCGATTCTTTTTTTTTTTTCTAATCGCTTTGTTTTTTGTCCCGAAAAACTGTCTCATAAAGGCCTTTGGATAGAACAGGCGAAACTTGGATATGGGGTGTTTATCGTTTCGTCAAAAGGTCGATAGAGCTGAGGGACCTGCCTGGCTTTTCGAGATAGTAGATGGGAAAAGAAGGGACAAAATTCTCAAGGTCGGGTACCGATATCAAATCCAGAGAGAAACGTCCGGAAGGCCAATCGGTAGCAATTATGTACAGCTGTGGTATGTGAGTTTTTTCCAAACATTCCTTCCTTCTTTACTTCTGGGCCCAGCAACCCGCCCCTACGTTGTAGTAAAAAACTTAAAATGGAAGGTGAGTGCAGAAGAGGTAAATTTTTATGCGCTGCTTTCTGATGCTGCTCCATAATGATACTGCAATGTCGGGATGTCAGGTCTGGAGGCTTAGTCGTGAGTCGCGCGGTAGACAGGCCACACGTCCAAGACACAGTTACATACCAGAGCCCGCCACAGCGGGAGGTAAGGATCCAACTCCTTTTCTTTACTGATATTGAGCAAGAGACTGATTACGAACGGATCGAATAGGGGGAGGGGGAGAAAAAATAAATGTATTTTGCTACAAAAAACAGTGCCCGCCGTGGGTCGAACACGGGGCTTCAAGATGGTGTGCAATATGGGATATTATTGCAATCTCACACTCTACCACTGAGTTACGGGCACATATTAATCAATCAGTGTATGGAGGCTAAGCCATCACGCATTCTCTTCGGTAGGTAGTTGCCGCGGTAAGGATCTTCTCCTCAGCTGCAGCGATCAAACCATGATTATTCGGTAAAAACAAACAACCTCTCTAGCGGCACGCGAGTTGCTGTAACCTCTGAATTCAATCGCATGTCCATTCAGCCAACTGATGCTGAGACTCGGGTATTACTATCGTCGACCTTGAGCGTTGAGTTCTTTGTTCAAGGATGCCCATTACCACCATCGCAGTGTCATACCCAGCTGCGCTTACACAACCGATGGAATGACTGTATCTTAACCCACACCCCGTTTTACTGCCCATGAATGCGGAAAACCGTATCGCAATTCGGTAATAAAGGGCGTGTATAGGGGAACCTGGGAACCCTTGTATTTTTTTTCCCGGCATTACATATTCGGCGGAGGTAATTTCATTGCCGACATAGATGCCGTTGTTTTGACATATGTACGCGTTCCACAAACACGTGTCTCACGGGATTTCTACCGTAAGTGGTTCAACTTTTTTTTTTACAGCAATTTCATCATCACCTTCTTTCCTTCCTTTCCCTTTCTCCCTCCCTAATGACGACGACATACTCTGCATTCTTCTCTTCTGGTCTTCGCGCTCGTCCAACCTCGACGAGTTCCTCTTCTCGTCCTCGTGGAGACTCAACGTCTACAATGACCTCGACCTCTAGTTCAGACACGATCGACGATGCCAGCGACGTCGAAGATGCTGTATCCCTGTTTTCCAGCAACCACGGTAGTGCTAGTATTCACGCTCACCCCCACGACGATACCAGAAACCGCAAAACAAGCTCCACCTCCAGGTCGGGTCAGCCGCATACGGTCAGAAAACGAAAATCTAGTGTGTCCTTGGGCGTTACCACGTCTCCCGTCGCGCATTTGAGATCGCCTGCGAGAGCTGTAGAGAATGCGTTGTCGTTTCAGAGGCATGTAAACTATGTTCAGGGTACACCTTCCAAATCACGGTCGAGAAGTGGGAGTACGAGTGGAAATTATAATGCAAGTGGAGGTGCAGGGTTCATTGGGGAAGTTGCTAGTATGGGAACGAGTTTGATTGGAAGGATGAGGAGTGCTAGTGTTGGGGCGGTTCTTAAGTGAGTCTCTTGTCAGATTTTGCTTCATTGACTGATCCTTGGACTCCTCATGCAGGCCACGCCGTACCGTCCGTCGGATCCCGAACAACCCTCTACCACCCCCAAGCGTCCCATTACCTCCTTTACCGCCATTGCCACCCAAAACCCCTCAACGAATCCACGGTCGCTCGTTCTCCTTAGCTCCTAACGGGAACGCACCGTCCAGAGGTGGTTTTCATGGGCAAGGAACTGCGTTACCACCCGTTCCTGCTACACCTCCTGATATGATGGTGGATTCACCTCGTACTCCGTTGGGAGATATTCAACATACCTATCGCCATTCCAGGATGGAGGAGGATTGATTGACTGATTAATTTTTGGTAAATGAATTCGCGCGATGATTACGCTGCGCACATGAACAGGTACCCTGGAACTGCCAAAATGTTTGAAAGCTTGATGCCATTATACCCTTTTTTGCCCTAATGACCTTGATTTTATCTTTCTTTTTCTTGGCTCGACGCCCACTGTTAGTGCTCCCGTTATCCCATCCCATTGCCAGGTCCTACCTTATGTTCCCTTCTATTTTCTCTCTCAATTTTCTTGTCTTGCTCTCTCACGTTCATGTTCCTCTCTCGTCACAAATATGTATCCTAACCAATTCGCTATCGCTCTATTTCCGACATGTATACATCTCTCACATACGCCTCTTATCTCATCTCATCTCATCTCAACCCATCACTATCACTCACTCAAACAATAATGTATATTTGTTTCGTTGTTCATTTTGTCTGGGACATACTTTTACGCACGTAGTCGGTATATATCTATCCGCAATCATAGTCTGGATACTTGAAGGCGGGAGTTGTGCGAAGTGCTGTCCCAACGCTAACAATCATGGTCAGCGGCCTCGGGATTGCCTCCCCGCCCCCCACCCCCTCTCCCTCAAAAAGTTTGAGTCTGGGTTATGATACGTTACTTGGATGTTTATCTCCCCCGTTCACGTACCCGTGCTGGGTATTGAACTATTTGGCCGCCGTATTGTATGTAATGAACGTTTTAAACGTATTGAACGTATAAGCGCCTAATAAGCGCCCATTGCGGAAGCCGCAAATTCTTGGGTGGTTTCTGGAGTAAAAGCCACAAATTAACTATGTATAAAGGTAGTAGCATTTGTCTCAGCTTCAAAGTGTGAAATCCTTTTCTGTCCAAGACTTTCCCGGTTTCTGCAGCCTAGCTGTGGCACAAACTGTGGGAGAAAAATGTACATGTAACACACGGCGGAGTTGGGCTCTCCGCACTGTCCTTCCAGTAGGCAGCCCACTTCATACTTTCCTCGCTCTTCCGACCATCTCGGAATGTATAGGCCAAAAATTTCCTTTCATCACTTTGTCGTATTTCACTATGAAATTGGTTTTTCCTGGGCAGTAAATAGGCTCGCTGCAGGCTCATACAGCTTTTTATATTCACGTTGAGCTATCGGTATTACACAAGCAGGAGTGTCGATGCGTCGCCAGAAGAAAAATTGTCGAAAAAGAAAAAGTTGGTTACTCCACATGGAAGTAATTCAACAAATGCTTTTGCTTTTTTCTTTTTTCGATGAGCAGGTGTATAAGGTATGTTCCATCCTTGAACTTTTTCGGAAAAGCATCACTTGTTTATCATAATTATGGCTTTGACCGGATTTCGTGAGCTCCGGAATCCGCGTTCGGGACGGACGTTAATTTACTCCGATTCTGGAATACGTAGCCTCTTTCCTGGTCGATGCCTTGTGGTCCAATAGGATACGTGCATCACACTGTACGAATCAAATCCCCGACATATGGTCGTACTTAAACTCGGACCGAACTTAACGACGGGGGGTTTTTTTGCAGAGGTAATCCGCGGAGCTTTTACACTTCAGACGATGTCATAGTAACTGACGACCTCCGGAACTCTTATATCTCCAGGATATGTGTGAGAACTAGATCGGCGCGAGACGAGGTGATTCTCCGAAAGTCGGAGTTAGGACTGAGATGAGTAGAGGTTGATAGCTTTCTATTGGAGGTAAGAGAGTTGATTGTACTAAGGGTTAGATTATTACATGAGGGTTTAAATAGTGAAGACCGTAGTAACTAATGTGATATTGAATAGACTAAGTGAGATGCGTAGTAAGGCTTTTGAAGGGATCGGCAGTCTCCCGGCAGTAATCTCGGAAATGATCCCGGCAATGGCCGGATCATGACACTATGAACCGTAAATCATATTTTCTCAATGATTTTTCTACATTTCATAAGCGGGATTAATTAATTGGATGTAGATCGCAAACTTCTGTCCGCGACGCGTAAGGCCATGATCCGGCCAATGGCATCTTGGCACACGGATCCCTTCACCAAAGTCTTTCGAATGATCTCTTGCAATAACTAACCGGACAGAATTGAGTTAGCCCTTCAGAAAAGCGGAAAATCCTGTCATTTTTTGCGTAGATCTGAACCTGATACGCCTCAATAAACAGTTTGCATTTGAGCTTGATCGAGCACCTAGCGGAGTTGGAAGGTGAGTCGGAATCAGTTGGAAGGTAAGAATTGATATTGATTCCGAATTCTCACCTTCCGTGAAAGCATAGTTTCTCGAAAGCCTACCTTTCTCAGACTCTCATCGGCGACACTGCGTTACTCGAGGACCCGCCCCCTACGAAGATTCTAGATTATTCTGATATAGATGCCGAGTAGTCTCTATAGCGTGAAGTATGAATTCAGAGAGGAACATAAGATCCGAAACGCTTTTTGAAACAATGTTTAAACATCCGCATGGCCATTATCCCAATGTTTATCCTGTCACTACGGCTACCGTTTCGGATGTGTTAACCATCTTTACGGACTTGTTCTCTCTGTGTGTAAAGTTCACTATCCATGTCGATGAGCTACAATTCTCATTGCCAATTCAACGACAAGAGCGAGAATATAAGGCGATCCACACCCCCAGAATCGTTATCCCAGGTCTCAATCGGCTTTAGCGTTGGCGTTGCACTGTACTCCTTCTTCACCTACACCACATCCATCACCCTACAACATGTCGACCTATGAACCAGCCGATCCCGTAGCCAAGGGTATCCTGCCAACCGCAAGACAAGCATTTGGAGACTTATTCAAGTGGAAGCGCCGTGTCGAGATCACCGATGAACATGGCCAAGTTCGAACTGAATGGCAGCCACTCGATCCTGTCCAGAATCCTTTCAGCCTCTGTGCGTTACTCACCTTCAAAGATTGGCTCTTCTTCTTTGCCGGTTTCTCTGCATGGACAGCCGACGCTTTCGACTTTCACTCCCTGTCTATCCAAACGGTTAAATTTGCCCAGTACTACGGCACCACCAAGACCAATATCACGACCGCCATCACGCTCACACTTCTCCTTCGTTCGGTCGGTGCTGCCCTTTTCGGTTTTGCCGGGGACAAGTACGGAAGGAAATGGCCTATGGTGCTCAATATGATCATTCTTGGCGTTTTACAGATCTGTACGATCTACTGTGTTACCTTTGAACAGTTCCTGGCCGTTCGTAGTATGTTTGGGTTGTTCATGGGAGGCGTGTATGGAAACGCGATGTCTATGGCACTCGAAAACTGCCCGTAAGCTCCCCCCCTGATTCCTTAGTTGGAGAGTGTCGTTAACATTTTTTTATCTCAAAGCGGACCTGCGAGAGGTTTGATGAGTGGCATTCTCCAGCAAGGATATTCGTTTGGATACGTTCTTGCCGCATGTGCCAATCTCGCAGTCGGAGGAGAAGCAGACAGTTGGAAAACCGTTTTTTGGGCCGGAGCTGGCCTTAGTATCGGAGTTGGCCTCCTTCGCTGCTGCTTCCCAGAATCTCAACAGTTCATCGCGGCCAAAAAGTCGGGCGAGAATGTCAAACCTCCTGGCGCCTTCTGGGTAGAGACGAAAGAGATGATCGCAAAGGAGTGGAAGCTCGCCCTATACGCTATCTTACTCATGACCTGGTTCAACTTCTACTCCCACACCTCACAAGATTCATATACCACCTTCATGTTGGTTCAGAAGGAGCTCAATAACAGTGGTGCGAGCCGTGCGAGTATTATCATGAAAGTGGGCGCTGTCGTCGGAGGGACGATTCTCGGCTACTTTTCACAGTTTCTCGGACGCCGACGTGCGATTATAGTCTCTGCTCTCGTCAGTGGTTGCTTAATTCCCGCTTGGATTCTTCCCGAGGGCGAAAGAAGTCTTTCTGCTTCTGGTTTCTTCATGCAATTCTTCGTTCAGGGCGCGTGGGGTGTCATTCCTATCCATTTGAACGAGCTTTCTCCTGCTGCCTACCGTTCATCTTTCGCTGGTACGTTTTATTTTTTTCTTCTTCTTGAACAATGGGTTCAACTACGCAATTTAGGTATCACGTATCAGCTCGGTAACATGATATCCTCACCATCTGCTCAAATCGTGAACGCCATCGCTGAGAGGACCTTCGTCACATCGAGGAGCGGTAACCGAGTGGAAGCTTATGGACCTGTTATGGGTATTGCGACTGCTATCATTGCCGTAGGTATCGCAGTCACCACCGCATTTGGACCAGAGAGGTGTGGAAGGAAATTCGAGAACGACATGCCGACTGGTGCAGAACGACAGGCGAAGGATGTCGAAGAGGGTAAACGTTCAGTGACTTTTGTCGAAAGGGTGTGAAAGATGCAAGTTCCCACTTTGATTTTTCTGCGATCGTATGAAATGCTGTGGAACATGATTGTAAAGTTGTATCTTCAGTTCACGATACCCACACACTTTATACTTTTATGCATTGATGTACTTATTGTATGACACACTTTCAGATACTTTTTTATACATTCCAGTTTTGCTTTCATATCGCTGTGAGCCTGTGGTCTGCAACGTTGCCAGAGGAAGATCTTCACTAGAGATCCCGTTCAAGACGCAACTTCACAGCGGGAGCTTGAAGTTGATTTGGGAGTCGAGGAATTTTTCGTTTTCGGATTGATGACCCTACGGTCAGATAGATAACACTTGACTCTAACCTCGGAGACTATGCAGAGAGCTAGTAGGGGGGAATGAATGAGTCGTGGATCCACAGAGACGTATATCGATAGTTGGGTAAGAAAATTACCTACTTTTCGGACTTTTTGGCTTTTCTCAAAAGTCACTACAATTTTCAGTGAATGATAGAGAATGATGGGAGTGAATTCACCGTTATCATTGAGTATTTTGGGGACTTCATGCTATTAGTGAGTGAGGGTTAGTGTCGCCGTTGGCGTCGTTGGCATCGTTGACAATGCGTTATTTTGCATGCCTACGCCGAAGACGGACATAGCCTATTACTTATGGCTTTTTTGGGATTATGATGCCATATGGGCTCGAAATGTCACTAAAAAAGGTGTAAAAAAGGCCCAAATTTTTTTACCCCAAATACTGATGTATAGGTAATGGGGATCCAACAGATTAACAAAGGAGTAGTGGAGAACTCACAGATTTACAGAGGTCGCAGAGAGTCAACGGATCAACAGAGAAGTAGTGGATAGTTAACGGACTAACGGAGAAGCAGACAGCTAAAAGAATCACAGAGAACTAGCCGAGACTCTGTGATATTTACTTTGCAGATTCACTAAAAAGTGGCATAAGGTAATGAATATAACTCACGAACTAACGATACCTCGGGAGATTGTCACAGACAGCCCCAGTCAAGAGCCAGCATTCATAAACATATAGACCTCAAATAGTTACAGGCCGCAAGTGAGTAAGCCGGAGGAGATAATTACAGGTCAACACTACTCACGACCTTTCCCAAGGTGTCTGTAGAGTCATGGTCCAGGTGTTAGATCCGGTCATTAATATGAACGTGACCTTGTTTGGGGTGAGCCTTCCTGAGTGCTCAGACGGTGTCAATCATTGATTTGTGAGTTGTACTAATAACAGGGATCCAGGGAAGCATCCACGTATATCATTTGGATGGTTGTGGACTTGATCACGACTTGAATGGCCACTAAATCTGTGTGGACTGGTCACCGAGCTAAATTGTCCTGTCATTGGGTGAGGTACTAGGTTACTTCGAATGAATGATATGAAATGAGAATTATTCTCCTCGGTTTCGTTTCTGCAAGGCCATGAGTTGCTTAGTCATCTCATGCGTTTAGACGTGAGACTGCCCGATTCTCGGGTGTTAATGTTGTTAATAACATGTATTAGAGCACCTATCTCTTCCCAAGGTTTGGGTCTCATGCAGGACCTACTTTTTCGATATCAGGGTATCTATGCTGTTTATCAGTTATGTGAATAGCCAGGCTGTTTTGTTCCCAACATTTAGTTACAGTTGACATCCACCTCAAGAATCCCTTGACCTTGACTCAATTTCAGAGTACCAGATTTGTTTAACCTTGAGGTCAAATATCATAGTAGTATTTAAATGTGACTTGAAATGGTGCAACACATATATTATTTCTCTATGAACAATATTTGAACATCCAGTTTGAGTTCAGTGATGAGAAAACATTGACTTTAATGGGAGTTTTGCTTCTGGCCAGGCTTCTTTTCTTTGTATCTTCAAAGTCCACCAATAGGGCAACTCAAGGGCAGCTTGAGTGATCATCAAGTCAAGTCCAACAATCCTGAAAAGGGAATAGGGACTGAATGGTTGAGTGTAAGTGTAGAGAATTATAGAAGATTCTCTCAGGTTCTTTCTTCCTTTTGTCTCATCTCTTACTCAGCAACTGAATCTCTTAATAGTTATTTACTATTAGACAGTAAGGTGATGTGGTGACACACTGTATTCTATGTGTGTATCACCTCAAGCACTGGTTTACTTCACTTCATTTCAGATTCCTATATTTGATTTGACAGTCTACTATTTCATATTACTCATTTCATATCATTCACTCCACTTCATTCCAGATTCCTATATTTGATTTGACAGTTTACTATTTCAAAGGACTTTTTCATATTATTCACATCTAGACCATTCTAGGTTCCTACATATTTGATTTACCACCTTTACTATTTCACCATACTTTTGCATATTATTCACATCCATTTCATTTTAGATTACTACATTGGACTTGGTATTCCTTACTCTGTCGCCATAGTTTAGTCATTAGCTATGAGTTCTTGTATTTAAGCTCTACAAATACAAGAACACGGAAGACAGACTTCTATTTCTATTTGTCTCACTCACCTTCGCCTCACCCGCCATACTAGAACAACCAGCAGAACTCCCACGCACTCGAGAGGACATCACAAAGCCTCACAGTGATCACTTGCATCTGGCTGACAACATCTAGGTTTCTTCAAGATAGATACACATCATTAGCCAAGTAAGAAATTAGCTAAACTATCACATCTGGTTTGGTTGCCCATACTAGTCTAAACATTCCCAGTTGCTGTCAGATTTGGTGAAAAAGCCATGTCCACATGTATGTCATTAGTGACATAGTGTGTTTGTAATTCAATATTGGCTGTAGTCTGCCTTTCCATAATTGGTCTTTGCTGGCTATCATGGAGATCAGCAATATGAAAAGTGGAAAGTGTCTGCTGAACACTATCCACAGATTTGCCATATGCTACTTACTCTGGCAATTACCAGAGTTGGAGCCAGACCCTAGACAAACAAGTCTCTACCACATATGTTGTAGCTGGAACTTACAGAAATAAGGACTGGAACAACTGTAATATCAACAGGAGCAACACCATTATTGTTGGGATCCAATATGAAGTCTTGAAATATAACTGTTACTAAGATTACCCCGGCATATAGCAATGCAGACTCAATGCTAATGCTTTCTGGTCAGTATTCAATATGTGAGGAAGGTATCTGTACCTACATTATAGCTTGATGTTATTATGCCTTGTACTTCTTGCTGTCTCTCTGGCCAGCTTTATTGCTTTGCTTCCTGAGTAATCCACCAAATCTGTCCTCCTTAGCCAGATGTATTGAGCAAGCTGTCTGTGCAGTTTAGTATAGATAGTAAACTTACCAGCCATTAATATCACACAATTTGAAAAACAGCTATTCCTATCATAACCCAATCATTAATTTCAGCTACCTTCCGCAAAACAGTTGAGCTGCTACACTTGGATGAACTACCATATCCAATGATTGAGAGAGTGTCACATTCCAAGTCCAAACCTTTCAAGAATCAGCATGGACCGCGAGACAGTAAAAAAAAACAAACCATTCAAAATGAAGTAATTGCAAGTGGATACAAGATATTTCTGCTAGAGCTGAAAATAATATAGCAGCAGTGAAAATACATAAAGCATTAGTTACATCTAAACTGTGTCCTTCAAAAACTTACTAGCATCATATCAGCTACTGAACTATAGTTGAAACCAGTCAGTTCCAAAGAGTATTTTAACAATATTATAACTACTCACTTCATAAGAGTTGAAGTAATTGTCATAATTCCGCTAAAATGTGGGTCCAGCATGAAACTCAATATGTGCTTGTTGGGCAAGCCCCCAAGTATAGATCACAAGTATGAACAGTTGCCAGAATAAAGAGGGCTATGGAACATCCTTTATATAACATATGGGCAGAAGTTCCATAGTGGAACAGGACATGAGCTGACAGCCCAAAAACAACACAGTAAATCTCTATAATTAGAATTGTAACAGTTTTTGACAGTAATATGTCTATTATGTAAACTGTGTAGAAAGAATGACACCTATCAAAACTATTCAGCCATAGTTCCCTTTTGATATTCAAACCACACACTGATAGCATGGAAATTTGTAGTACTATAATAGACTGGGCACTGAGGTTTGGTGCCAAGGCTGCTGCATGAAGACATTATCAAAGGCAGAGGGTTGCTTGTGTAAGTAGTCATCCTCATCATCTTCTTCCAGGGCACTTGTGCATTGTTTCAATAATTCTTGGGTGGCCCAAAAACTGCAACCTCTTCAGTTGTTGTGGAACATTTTTTTCAATAAGTCTGAGCAGATTTTGGAACCAGCAATAACATTTCTTCTTCTGAGTTGCACTTAGGTGAGGTGGAAACTGTGTCGTGAAGTGTGTACTATTTTCCTCTATTTTCCTTTTACCTTCCTATGGTCTCTTTTCCTTCATGACACCATTCCAGTTTTGTCTCTTGATCTTATCTTGTATCTTCATTCCATGGTGTTCTATCATTTTCTGTTATGTTCTATCAGTTTCTGTACAATACAGGTCACAACATCATAGGTCACATGCCAAGTAGTATATATAGGCCAACTTGTCACCTAGTCCCCCATCTTGACCTCTTTGTCTTGGGACTAGGTGCGTATTTGTACTCTGTAGGATACTGGGCTGTATTGATTGTCTTTGTCTTGGGACTAGTCATCAACTGTCGAGCCTCTGCTCCAGTCTCTGTGTGTTCACTACCGGTGCTTCACCACAAACTGAGGACCAATTGACGACTTGGGAGTCTGAGAGCAAGAATAATTTTAATGTGTAGTTGTTTGGCTATACCAGGTTGTGTACAGACTCCAGAGCCCTAAATCTGACTCAGAATCTCCACTTCTGAACTGCAGCTGTAATATCTCAGTGTCAGTGTGGTGATTGGGTTCCCTTTTATAGTGGAAAAACTGCATACATGTATGTGTATCATACAATGTATACAGCCTTCTGAACATGCATTTTCCATGCCTCTTTTTCCTTATTATTGAACTCTCTCAAACTTTCATTCAGCTCTTTCTGAAAACAACACTCACCCCATATTGTTACCCTCTTTCAATTCTTCACAATGCCCAGCAACTGTAACAAAAATGAGATATTAAACCATGTGTCTGGAGTCATAATTTATGGGAGCTCCCTTAATGTTGGAAGGAACCAGTACCAGTCAGTCAATGCATGGTCCAACAGACTATTGTTCATGCACCACAAAAAACAACTTCAATGTGGGAATAGATCTACCAGAACTTGATCAGGTTCATGTCCACACAGTTTGTCTAGGAGAGACTAGCTTTAATGTTACATTTACAGTTCTCTGAAGTCAAACAAGGAGATATACACAGGGCTCTGAGTGGTGTTTGTTACTTGTGGCAATTGTGCAAGTGAGACAGCTGTCTATTATGTTATAATTCATGTAGTTGGACCCTTTGGGCAGGGGAGGTTTATGGTCAAGACATATCATGGGTGGAGGTATGAATGGGAAGATGATTTGTATTGGTGGACTTATGAGTGTGGTCAATAGGAATGGCATCAAGATTTCTTGCAGTCTTCTGATTCTGAGGACCAGTGTTGGTAAGTTGTGTATCTTTTGATTACAGGTATTTGCTGAACTGTTTCGCTAAGGATATTCATTATTTGGGTATAACATGTCTTCTGTAACTTTATTGATTTTCTGTGGCGGTATGCTCTATCAACAAAGCACTACTGACCCTTGTTAACATCACAGTTCCAGAGCTGATCCTGATTGCACATATTCAATTTGATGCTGGAGTGCCAGTATATTTGGGGAGGGAGTATTTTGCTATGCTGAGTGTGAGTGACCGATGTTCAGTGGAAGGTTTGACTTACCAGTGGTATAGATAACTCTGGGTTGTTCAAGAAGTGAGATATGGATGGATTCTGAAAACAGAAAATTCTGTTGTGAAGCTACTGGGCCTGAATACTGGGGTTTGCTTAGTTGCACTATCATACCTTCTGCAGATGTAGAATTTCTGAAAGAAGGTGTCTTTCTCTGGTATTTGGCCAGCATGAAAGATGATTGTAGCCCTCTTGAGGTGCTTAACTTTAGTTTTCCTGAGCATACCAAGACTTTTTGATTAAATCATCCCCACATCATTTCAAGTTTATGTAATTCAACCATTGCTTTCAGGTGGAATGCAAAGTGGATAGAGGATGAAGCTTGTCTCAAGGAGAAGAAAGTGATGCATGGTTTAATAAGGTAAATATCCAAAAATCTAATTCACCCTTCAATCTATTGGTTACACTATAGGTTTCCCCTCAAAGATGATTGGTATTTAGAAGTGCATTCTGAGCTTGCATCATACTCATGGCATAGTTTGGATGTTAATGCTATTTTCCTCAGAAGGTGGATATTTTATTTCTCAAAGTATCCCTTTCTTTATTTATAGCCGCTAATAGTGTGCCTTGCAAGTTTCTAGTCATTCCACAGCTTTCTATTTGCTTCCATAGCATGTGCTGTCTCTCCTTTTGGTGTTATTCTGCCTCAGGGCAGATACACTATTGCATATACCTCTCACTAGTGTACACCTCAGCTTCCTCAGGAGTTCATTCTATCCAAGCTCCCCTTCAGCTGCCATTATAGTCTAACCCTCCTCTGAAGCTCTCTTTGTCCTTCAGGACCAAAGGGAACCAGAAGTGAGCCTTAGTACTTCAGCAAACTACTTCACTGAAATCCCCACAGGCATAGTTACTATTCTTAGACACAGACTGATAGCAATCCTGCCTCTATCCTTCTAGATCATCTATCCTCATGCCTAGTATTCCTGGCCAGCTGCCAGAGCCCTCTACCATTTAGAACCTCCTATTATTACTAGGATTCATTTATGTTGGCTAGTCCTGTTCTCTATCTTCCTCCACACTCCTTAGATTGCTTGGCTAGCTATGACTCGAGCAACTCTAAGTAGCCACAACCTCTGACTCCTCTACAGCTTTGAACTTGAACATCTGATTACTTCGTAACCACATGTTCTGCAGTTATCCCCATGCTTCTGAAGCACCAGGCCCAACTTCCTCATCACCTAAACAGGTTCTGAGGGAGTGCCACTCCTTCCTCTCATAGTTCTCATAGTCCTCTAACATGTACCAGTTCTCAACCATAGCTACAGTCAAGACCATTCTCATTAGGTATTGTTCTTTCTGAATAGACCACTAAGTCCTTCAGAAGAACCTCTCAGGATGGCTTCAGCAAACACTCTTAAGCTTCCCAACCAGTTTCTCAGCATGGGTACTTCTGTTGCTGTTCATACACCTCATCTTTCTCTCTCTACTTCAGCAGTCAGCCTGCAGAGACCTTTTCTCAGCATGGGTACTTCTGTTGCTGTTCATACACCTCATCTTTCTCTCTCTACTTCAGCAGTCAGCCTGCAGAGACCTTTTCTCAGCATGGGTACTTCTGTTGCTGTTCATACACCTCATCTTTCTCTCTCTACTTCAGCAGTCAGCCTGCAGAGACCTTTTGCTAGCAGTGCAGGTCTCTACTCTAGCACTTCATATCCTCAGATTATGCAGCTATTCTTGTGCAGAACTACTACAACAATCAACATATTTAGTGCTTTCTCAAAACAGGCACAACAACATTTGACGAGTCCTCAACCACCTCTTCATCCCTATTTTCAACATACTTTAGTAGTCTAGCCATCCACCATCAAACCTTGCAGGACAGAGACGGATGCAGGGAGTCCTGCAGTTATACATGTTCACACATAATCCCATCTTTTTGTGACCTCGTGCTGTGGGAGTCTTTTCAAAAGAACAAAACTGTCAGGACCAGAAGATTAACAACAGAACCAATAAGGTGAGAAAGAGCCCCGAGCAAGGAATGTGGAAAATGCCAGGGAATGAGTAAGGATTGAGTAACAGACTTGAATAAATTTATAGTTGGCTCTTAAGATAAATTCAAAACCATACCAAACACCCTCCAAACCCTCCACAATCACCACATGTCAATCATCAGAGTCAGAGCATAGCCTGATTGCAATGTGAGTTGAGATACTATTAACGCTTCCAACACTTATATTTAGCTGTTGCCTGTGATTTATTTTACCGTCTATAATCAACTTGTCCAGATTTTGTTTCAAGTTCCTTGGCTTCAGATATCAGTTGATTTATAGCTGCCAACTCTTGAATTAGTAGAGATGAGATGTATCTAAAGCAAATCTGAGCCTCAGTTGATTTTCAGCAGCATCTATACACTTATAGTCTTCCATTGAAGACACATGTTTTAGCCTCAATAAAAGTTTAATAATGGCACCATACCTACTGCCCAGCAAATCATCCACATACTCACCTGGTTAATAGTCCTCATCTTCAACACGATCCTACCTAGAAAAATCAAGTTACACTATCAGATTCTAATCCCAAGCTGGAATTTACCAAGAAAGAATGTCCTCAGTTGAGCTAGCAAATCCCTTCTCAGAGCACTGGCAATGGAGCAATGGGTATAACTGGAAGGCAGAGGTCCACACTGTACAATGAGAGAAGAACTGGTACTGGTTTGTGACACTGGCTTTGATTATCAACCATTTGCAAATACATGGCTGATGAAACAGGGTGTAACTTAAATTAGGAGAGACCATGACAGTTGTTACTCTAGAAAGAATGGAACTATAAGAAGCTTCTGGTGTAGGAACAAAACTGTGGTATTGAAGCCCCCATACAAGGTTACAATAGTGATTTATCAAGTAGGATAAGTGTAAGAGGGAGAAACACAAAGCATCAAGCAATGAGCCACAGATTTTATACTCTGTTATCAGATCTCTTTCCATGTCAATATTGCTTTGAGGAAAGGTAATGATAATATCTAAATAGACAGCTGTTCAGAGAGTTGGGTAAGCAACAAGGCCATGGTCTATATCAAATGCCTTTTGGGTGTATCAGGCATTTTACAGAACCTGGGGCCTTTAAATTTCAGTAAGCATGGGCAATAGTGCAAGAGCATTTATGTAATGGTCTCAAGAGGGCATTGAATATATAAAGCTGTTATCACAATGCAGCTCTAGCAGGAGTCAGCACAGGCATAGCTATCAGTGGCAGCTGCTGTACAGGAGGCTATCCATTTGTATTTTAGTCAACATTAGAGAAAAAGACCCATGTCTGGTATTTGAGATCTAGAGTCCCACAGTTGATACATTTGACAGAGATAACATTGATATCTTCTCACTTATTGAAGGCCCAGCTCTCTTATATTTTCATAAAGATGGACACCTGTCTCTGTAATTATGTGGAGTGAGAGCAGAAAACACTTGTGGGAGCTCCAGTTACATCCTGCACCCCAGTAGCTAAGACACCAGTTTGAGGTTCAAACTAGGACCTGGGCATGTGAGTATCAAGAGTAAATGATGTGCTACCCATGCCCATGCTCATTTACATCTCATTCCTGAGTCTAGCAAGACCTATAATGCTTTCTGAAGTGATAGGTGAGCAGACAGAGTTAGAGGTTCATGATGAGAATGCTATTCCCAGTGCTCAGGCATCAACCCCCATTTGACATACTCAGAGCCACTAGTCACTGCAAAAACACCTTCCAAGAATGTATTTCAACCTTTTTTCTGCTGTACTCATTGGCCACTTGTTGTGGGCTTCAAGCTCTTGCTGCACTCCCTCCTGTGAGTCAATATTGTTTTCTTAGATTTCTTCCCTGTCAGGTAACAGATGTGGATGTTGTCATTTCTTGCTAGCTTGGAATCACATGATTGGGACAAGAGAGACTCATCACTGCCATTTCAGAAGGGGTGCCCAGTTATTTTACAAAATGTTCAGAAACTGACTGTGGTTTTACTCCTTTCTTCTGTGTTTTCATGCACATTCCCCCGCTAGCTAGAGTTTACTGTAAATCAATTTGGTCACCATTCTTTATCAGGACAGTCAAAAGATGGTCTACAATAGTGAACAAGTATGTGCCACTTGATCCTTTGTCTCTCTTCCTTCATCCTCCATTCCACAGCTTGCATGAAGTCGACTCTTGAGGCCTCAAGGTCTTTGGCGGCTGCTTCCTTTTCTTATGTGTTTAAGGAAGTTCTGAGGCCCTGACTAGCACCCAGTGTCCTCATTTATGGCATTGAACCCCACATGATAGTCATGAGCATAATTACTTGAGTCATGACAGTGTCAGTTCAGCACCATTCTCCAAGAGGCTTGCAAGTCCACCATGCAATTAATTTGTACCTGGCAGAAAGTAAGTTACAAATTCAAAATGTAATGTAGAAGTCGTTCTTTAACGACGAGCAATGGCGAGTTAAGAGGGCCTCCGATGATCGGCCATACACTCTATTTTCTTTGAAATTTACTACCCCAGTCCCAGGATTGGTCTCTGCTGTATTGGGCTGCTGACCGTTGCCATTGGTCATGGCTAGCGGGTTGTCATAGGCCCAAAGGCCAATGTTGATTTTCAAGGCCCAGCGCTACTCGGGGCAGTGTTTGTTTGCATTCACAGCTGCATTCCCGGCACTTTGTACTGTTTTTTTTGCTACCTTGAGGTTTTTGACCCCCAGTTCCGCCTGGAAATTGCCTGAGTTGGAGACTTCTAGTTTTTGTAAGCAGATTCCAAGAAAGGTGCAAATCCGTGATAAAAAAAAAGCAGTACTTTGACTGGTCTCCGTTGCCTTTGATGACAGTTTGTCGGGAGGAGGGGGCATAATATACGATGTCTGATCCGGAATACTCCCCATTTCGGCCAATTTTGGTACATACTTAGGTCAATTTGGTAACATCATACCCTTTTTTGGTCCATCCCGGTACCGGTGTAAAAAAACTACTCATAGCGTCAACTCCGCCCTGAGCCGGGCTTATTGCCAGATAATTATTGTTGCCCAAATCCTCATGCTAATTAGGGCATAGAAGCTAAAATACATTCATTAACCTACGACACTCTGCACTTGTGTATGTGTACAAATTTGCTCTGGATTTCAACCTCGGCCTTTAGGCCTACACCAAGCGGGTGCCGTGCCGGTCCTAAAGCAGCAGCGCTCTTGTAGAAGGTATGATACTAGTCATTACTTACCAGGTAGCTGATGAGTTGAAGAGAGAAATGAGTAGAGGAGTAGCACGACGCTTGTTACACCAGATGAATATCTGTAGGTGTTATTGTTCAGAGTATTCTACTACAGTATTTATACTAGCTAAGGAGAAACCCTGTACCCTACATTAGAGATAAGAAACATATGTAAAGCATGTGTATACTAACGGTAATTAACTAC
>MU127866.1:87047-121241 GCA_014904975.1 Marasmius fiardii PR-910
CTTTGTGCATAGAATGCAACGACAAAAGGAGGTGATCATCTTTCTTAGATCGAACCGAAGTTACATCTTCGTCTAATCGGGTATAATAACCCTGCTTATTGATAAGTCCAAGGGAGAATAATCTATCGGAGCAGTGTGGTTGATGGTACACCGGGTATAATGAAAGTCGTTGAGACTTTCCTTCATCATTAATATGGTCAATTATTACGGTACCGACACCTATTAAGAACGTGCGTGATTGATTGTTGGCGGTCGTGACAGGAATAGGCTTCTCAAGTTCACGATATTCAGTGAAGTCTTCACGATGTTTAGTCGTGTGGATAGATGCCCCTGAATCGCCGATCCAATACTTATATGGAGAATTAATCACATGTTCACATTTCATATTTTTAATCGTTGTTTCACACTTGTTTTTGCAAAAAGAAGTCATGTTTAATATATTATGACTACGGACAGATACAGGATGTACACTAGATTGTCTATGTAGGCGGCGTTTGAGGAAGCGCGCCTTTAATCCTTGTGTAATCTGTCGCAATTTGTTAGTGAACGATTTAGAAAATGTAGGTTTTTTGTCGTACCAAAAAATAAGCTCTTCCTCGGTGCCTTCATTAAGAACCACATCACTACCGATCGCATCATAGAAGCCGTCGCCATCAATGATCATAGGCACTGCAGACTGCGCAAAGCTAGACTGCGTTGACGATCCCTGGATAAACTCCGGGGTGTTCGTGCAAACGATTTCTTGAAACCGTGGCAAATTCACGGTGGCGACCTTGACATCGGTCGGCTTCTCCTTCTCCGTCGTCGACTCGTTGGCTTTTTTACCACTTCCATGTTTGCCGTTGCGCGGCTTTTTCTTCTTGTCTCCCCCTTCAGCCGAACCCGACTTAGGCTGCTGTGAAGCGCCAGAGTCTTTGGGTTTGGATGACGAATCATCCTTGGCTTTCTTTTGGTTGGACCAATTAGGGTTTTTGTTGTGGCGTTTAACGCCGGAGATTCTTGAAGAAAGCGTGGATGCCGGAGGGTTCCGGCGCTTATACTCATCGATAATTATAGAAACGATGTTATCGAGATTCATATCTCGTAGAGTATAATTGGCGAGAATGTTGGCCGCCATGCCATCCCAAGCGCGTGGTAGTGCTGCGATTATTATCATGCACTTGACTGAGTTGGGTAAGCTCAGTCCCATTGTGTCGAGTCATGAGAACATCGACAGCAAGCTTGTAAGGGAGGAGGTCGGGTCAACGTTGTCAGCCATTTCAAAGTGAATTGCATCTTTGAAATCGGTAAAAATAGCGGCCGTACCGGGAGTTCCGTAATGAGCCTTCAAAGTTTCGTAGACTTCTTTGGCCGTTTCGAGGTTGATGATAAGGTAATGCATGTTTGGAGGTGTTCGTAAGATCATTACTCCACGTGCCTGATCGTTCATATCCTCCCAGTCGTCAATTCTTTTCTGCGTTTCCACAGAGGTAGTTTCGACAGTTCCGGTGATGTTACCACTACCATCAGTGGTGTTTCGGTAGGAACGGGGAGGTTTGGTTGTGTTTAAAACATGATGAACTTTCAAAACACACAAATAGGCAATAAAAGCCGTGTTCCATTCAGTGAAGTTGTTTCCGTTAAGAAGAGGAATGTATGACATTGATGATGAAGAAGACATTGTAGATATGCGAATCTAAAATTAAGGCACATCAATTAAGCTGTGCACTAGTTTATAGACTTTGATCGCGATCAATACAAGTCGAACCCATTGGTGTAGATCATAAGGTGTGTTTCCATCGTGCCTTCTGGCCAATAGCCATCCAGACAGGCTGTATAGTACGTATAGTAATATAAAGTACGATTATGTAAAAGAACTGTAAATATGAAACACTACATGCGGTGAGAAAGTTTTTCATGTACCACAGCACATCTCCTAGTCGTACCGGGCAAAACCACTGGTTAAGCGCTAAAAAAGCGCAATACCTCTTGGTAATGCCTTTCCGTTAAAAGGAGCAGCGCGGTCCATTACTAAACGTGTAAAGGACTTAAGCGTGCAGGCGAGTTCTACACTATCGGGATCCCCAAAGGTGCCGACTTGTAATGACGTCTGGACTCAGCGGAGTGACTACCGCATATTGTCTGAACCGTCTAAAGGGACCGGCATGATGCCACCGAAGTGACCGAACCGAGAACCCCCAAGCGTGGCGGTCAAAGCTGACCATGCCTTCGGAGACCGTAATTACGTAAGTACATCAGCAGGTGTTAGGCAGCCGTATATATTTTGGGCGCCACAAACGGAAGAATAGAAACATAAAGTTTTTACCTTTGTGATCCGTTACCACCAACGCACACCCATGCTCGACAATCCCAAGGATTGTTTGACCAGTACCGACGGCAGTCGGGGCCCATAACCTAAAGCAGCAGCGCTCTTGTAGAAGGTATGATACTAGTCATTACTTACCAGGTAGCTGATGAGTTGAAGAGAGAAATGAGTAGAGGAGTAGCACGACGCTTGTTACACCAGATGAATATCTGTAAGTGTTATTGTTCAGAGTATTCTACTACAGTATTTATACTAGCTAAGGAGAAACCCTGTACCCTACATTAGAGATAAGAAACATATGTAAAGCATGTGTATACTAACGGTAATTAACTACGTAGTAATACGAATGTATTGTACACAAGTATACCGACAGTAAGAGTTCATACAAGTCTTGCTACTAAAGCATGTTAAGTGTATGTACCGTATCTATAACGAATAGCATAAAAGAGTACATAAGTATATACGTGTGTATATACGATCGTACATGCATATATACGTATGTTATATGATCGCCAAGAAAACGATCATACGATCTTATTCATTTCAACAGGTCCCATCAAGATTCTTGGGTTGTTGATTAATTATTAACGACGTGGGCCGTGTGCCGTCAAGGTAGCTGACCCAACGGTATCAAACAAGCCGTGCACAGTAACATGAGATGTACTTTACGCAACAACCTGTGTTTACCAGTCTATACAGCGAGCTTATTAGCGAGGCTCATATCAACAAAGCTGTGCCCAAGCAAGAATTAATTTCTTGGCTGGGCGTTCTTTCTTTCAATTGCTATTTAGTAAATGCCCTTGAGATGAGGTGTAGTGAAATTTCGGGACTTGGGAGGATAAGTAAGAGGGATAACCTATGTAGGCATGTTCAGACCATATTGTGCTCCGCTTCTCGTTCCCTGACAAGTTCTCCAGAATCTAGCGCCATTGTCAATGTATCTTCTCACTGTTGCCACAATTAATCCTTTGTCAAGTCTTTTTTTCCCTCTCTGACTACCATCATATATCTTGGTCCTGGTTCTGATTCCCTGTAGATGCTACCCAGAACTTTTGAATGCATCTCAGCCAAATCTAACCCAATGTTAGCTTGCTGAATAGTTTGGTGGACTGCCTTTTTTTTCACAGTAGGATCTGTACCTGCATAAAAAAGTTTTTGATTTGATCCAGATAGAAATGATTGGGTCAGATTTCAGAACATTTAAAAGAGAGCTATATTCCGTGGTCTCTAAGAACATAATCCATCATCTAGGTATCACAAAACCAGTCCCAGGTGATGTAAAGCACTGTGCCAAAAGGCTGGCAATGATTGCTCCAGCAATTATTGTGGGACTTGCTATATAAAGTCATTGCATAACTCTATCACTGCTCCTACTCAGTGATGTGGGCCATGGTCACTTTTTGTGACACTAGGAATTACCCAATAGCACCCCAGATTCACTGAACCTGAGCCTGTTCTCAGCATACTAAAAGCTCGGTGATTTACAAGTTTGACAAGTCCCTATTCTATACTTGGGTTGCTTGTATGTCAATCCTACTCTAGTACGGTGCTTGTCTGCTCCCTAAGTTCTGATTTTTTCTTCATAGTGCTGAATCCCTGCATCTCCTATGAGGGCTTTAGAATGGACTATGCTGGCGAATGACCTGCTTAAACATCTTGAGACATCTAAACAGAGCCTTACTTTAAAACACATAATATGTCTCAGCACTCAGCAGCCACATTCATTCCCGGACATGGTTCGTGAACCATGTGTTCTCGGATCTCTACAGAAGGTCAGCTTCACCAAATGGTATACCCGGGAGGGTGCCTGCTGAAGTAACAGATGAGCTTGCTGAGTATTTCAGGCAACTTCAACCTGACTTCAACAAAACTGACCCCCTTGAATGGTAGGTAGGGCTAAAGACTCAGTTTCCGAACCTTTTTCGCCTTGCCTGTGATATCTTTCTCAATCCCAGGCAGGTACTCTGGGGTTGTTGGATTTCCGGGTGTGAGTGATTAGATGATGAGGAGTGAGGTAGGTTTGCAATTTCACTGAATGGTAAGATTGGCTTGAATTAGAGCAAACCGATGAGGAAGCCCAGTGTCTACCTACATCTTTATATACCCTACAATGTATCTAGAATGTTCTACAGTAAGTGAGAATGCTGAGTAAAAAGCTTGGAGCTTGAGTCACTACAGAAAGTTCTGGAATACTGGTGAGAGTACTCACACAGGCTTGCTGCTTCCACAGCCCAAATCTCAACAGGGGTTCCTATGGTTCCTTTAGCACTAACATTGCATATAAGCTCTGCTGTTGCCATTGAGCCCATTTTTTCTAGGGGCAGGGATACAACTTCCCTTCCTTCCCTTAAGGCAGAGACTATCAGTACTTTTATGATTCTTAAACATCATTTGTATCAGACTTGCCATCTAGTCTCTGAGAGCCCACCCCATATTACACTTCATCAGTGTTGGACTTGCCCAATCCTAAGTGTATTCACTAGTTACATGTTCAAAATCTGTCCAAACAGCAGGAGCAGAATACTTGATTCTCCAGCTGTGTTTTTTCTATTCACATCTACACTATAAAAAAATAGGTGGAAAACTCTTTGGCTGGCCAAGCAGAGTCCAGAAATCATATGCCCTGCACCAAAGCACAGGAAAAGGAAGCTTACTACAATTCCTGAACCCTGCCAGTTGCATAAGGCTGATTCATTGCCAACCAACCCCGTTTGTAATAAATTTATCAACCTTGATAATTTCTTTGGCTGGGTCTTGAATAACCACAAAATTTGTGATTACAGCTACCCTTTTTAGCAACATCCTTAATATAGAATAAAAACATTACTGTATAGGACTTCAAATTGAGTTACTAGTCCATAGAGAGTGAAATCTCAGTGAAATCCAGTGTTGATGCTTTTATCTGGCTGTTGCAATCAGATGTGTCCGCACTGAGCTGGGAGGGATTAGTGACTTCAATACAGTGCAAGAAGAGGCTACTTACATCTGTAGATAAACTCCTGTGAAATGACTAGAGTTGTATACACCAGGTTCCAGAAATAAATGCAGAGTTGCAATCAACGAATTCATGCGTGCCTGCTCCACCTGGGACAGGCTCAACTTCACTAATGGGAATTGAGGGGTCTGCGTTGCATCCGTTTACTCTGGTGTTCATCTACGTTTAGGCGTCAGTTCCTCCCTGGTCTTAGGCCAAATTCTTTTTGTTACTTGGTTTTACCGAATACCTCGCAAATCAGAGAAGGTCATTTGAAGGGGGTTCGTCATTCTTCAACTGGGTGAATTTTTGCTTGTCTTCTGACATGTAATATACCTAAGTATGATCAACTTGACCCTCTGTTCCACCCGTTTGTTAACGTCTGTATTCTCGGGGTTACACCGCCTGCCAGTGAATATAACTTCATCTGATGCTCCTAATTGCCCTATGCCATCTCGACAGAAGGACGGCATAAACAAGCAGTCTCAATGCTTGTTCCAACATCTCAACCGTCTTGTTAATCGGTGTGAAGTGTCAAAAGCTAACCAAATGAAAGCATGTCTTTTGCAACATTACTCGATATCAAGGGGATCTACGTCAGTGAACGACGATAAGTATCATGATCGCAGAATGGCGGCTGTAATGACTGCCCTTCGCGGTCGACTCTTCATTCGACCTACCAACTCTCACCGCCTGTAATATGAGCTTCTTCAGCCTCCCTAGGGAAGATGGAACATTTACTTTCCCTGCGTTGCTACCTCGAGGTATTAGAGGTTCGGAGCGATGATGTGTGAAAATACAGTACTTTTGTTGTGACCGTACAGGTACCGTATCAATCTCCAGACCCAGATTTATGGTACGGTTTGCGATCACCCCACCGGTGTTGTCATATCCACTAGTATTATAGAGATGTAATACACAATGGGCTCTCTCATTGGTTTGCCCTAATTCAAGCCAGTCTTACCATTCAGTGGAATTGCAAATCCACCTTTTAATCCTCATCATCTAATCACTTGCCCCCAGAAATCCAACAACTGGTGATTAGAAATGGTGTTCATGTGAGCAAAAATGAGGTCAAATACTATGGACTTAATGGTCCTCCTCTTTAGTCATCAAGGCTCCTGTTAGGTTAGTGATCGCAACACCCCTGATTAAAAACAAATGAGCCATCGACTCCACATAACTTCTGAGGACATTCGGGGGGCATGGTTAAGGACAGGCAATCAATATCAGATTTATCAATGATGATTTACATACGTCGATTCTTGGAGGAAATTTTCAACTACAGAGTTGAATATACAAGTATTGTACGAGACGCAAAACAGCCCTGAAAACCACCTATAAAAATCGACCTGAACCGCTCCACTGACAGATCATAGCCTGAACATGTTAGAGTTGGATGGGGATGCAACCAATGGAAATGAGCCCAGGAAGTCCTAGGAGTCCGGAAACTAAAGAGAATAAAAAATCTAGTCAGTAAAGCAGTCAACAATAAATGATACGAGACGAATTATAGTTTTACATTGAGCAACACCCTGGCAATTGAGAGTGTTCGTGCTAGAGAGTTTTTTTTGTTAGCCACGAATAGATTCTAGAGCAGGAAATTGACTAACTTGCAACCACCATTGCCGCCCCCGATCACGGTGATGGGGCTGCAGTTGAGCCCGATCGCGGGAGTGATATCCCCAAGGGCGATTCCGAGCAATGAGAGGAGGCCAGCACTAAGTATGTTGGTGTTGGAGCAGTCACCGCTTGAACCTGCTGGCAGCACATATTGGTACCGTCGCCTCGGCGAGCTGGCGTGGCGACAGCAAGGGTAGTGACGGCGGAGAGAGCGAGGAATTTGTTGAACAACAGAGCGAAAGAGATGTAAATACTCGACTGGAACGTTCAAGTGAGGAATGAACGACATTTGCAAACGGGTTTTTATACTCTTTCGCGTGTTCCAGCTCCAGCTCCGGGCCGCACTTTCTCTTTGATGAGGAGGCGTTATGAACTTGAATGAGTACCCAGAAAGAAATCTGTCAGGATCATGTCAAGGCAAAGTGCCTGGGGAGACCTTGGTAAAGCGTGAGTTGAATCTTGTTTGAATGAGTCTATACAATGTGTACTTAGTTGGTAATCAACTATTGGCTAATTGAGACGATGATTCGACAACACAGGGGGGCCAAGAGGTAAAAAAAAAACCATTTATTATGGGTGACTAAGATTTTGGTCTGAGTCTTTGAATCGGAAGTATTCCCAGTCTTCTCCTGGGGATGATTCTACGACGGGGGACGAAGATGATAAGTCGCGAGATGCAACCCCATGTGAACCCTCCGCAGGCTTCACTTACTTGGAAACCAAGTTGAGAGCGTTCCTGTATCTACACTGGAACAGAAATTGTTCGAGATGACACAACAAACGGTTTGAAAGTACTCACGCTCCATACTCTGTAATCACAGATATACCCTCTGATACAACTTTGTCACCGATTTCCTTCCCGAGGGGGCAACCTGAGAACGCGTTAAAAAGGAAATAGTACCGATGAGCGAACGGGATGCGTTGAGGGAGGCCTAATAAACCGAGTTTACTTACCAAATGACCACCTCTCTTCTTCAGCCAACGGAGCTTCTCTGGTTGACGAGACCATTCCTTTCAAAGTCAAAATCCGAGTCAGTTCCAAGTATTTGGGCGAGCCATGAAGTGCGGAAAAGGCGTGAGAAAAACAAACCTCGATGAAACTAGGAAAAGTCATGATAATATCACACTTCATCTGTTCACTTGCTTCAAGTACACTGCTAGGTGTTATGATTGTAGGAGGAAATTGGGGTTCGAAGCAGGTGGTTACAATCCCGCAGCCTGCCTATAGAGGCAGAAAGAACGTGGCGTGAATCAGAAACGCGTACAGCTGGAAACGGAACCTCCGGAAGTTGCTTACCATGGCAACAAGGAAAGCCAAAGTCAAGCCGTACAGCATCGGAAGACTATGAAGCGATATAACGGTTGTTGAAAAGTCTTTCCCACCGTAGTAGGGGACGATTGCGTTTTCGAGGAGTTTACGGTAGCATTGGGGAATGAGTTTCGGAAATTTACCTGTAGACACTGGAAAATGAGCCGGAATGTCAGGGTGTGAATGAAGAGAGTGAATTGACTTACTGGAAGATTGTAGGTAAATCGCCACATCTCCGAGATTCTTCCGCGTGCGGGGGGGTGGGTGGGTGGAGTTTCGTCTTTTACACAGACATAAAGCTCTCCAAACAGGAGCATAGGCGCAACCTTCAGGAGCTTGTCCCCGTTGGAGCGTAAAATATCGAAAGCCTGTTCAAGAAGCTGCTGGGAATGTTCATCACCGCTAACTAGTGCATATTGCACACGCCCGGCTACTAGCAGATGGGCTATGATAGCGAGAGAGTTTCGAGTGGAGATCAGAAGTGGGATAAGGTTGGCGCGCATTGAAGCGAGTAGAGTAGTGTTATATCCAATCGTTTCGAGTGTTCTGAAGGTTAACCCAAGTACTAACCATTTCGTGTGGTATGTCCCTCTCACTCTCCTACTCGTTCAATCTCGAAAGTCTGCTGGAGAGAATCGTGTAGTATCATCACGATGCAGCCAGCGACCCTCGACTCTACTCGTAGTTTTCTCATGCCTGTTTGGAGAACCGGGCTTCCTATGTTTCGGTTTCGGCAGATGGTGCTGACCGTAGCAGCCAGTCGTCGACTCACAGAAACAATTGAAAAAAGCGAAAGCTGTCCGTTACGCTGATGTCGGCTCGTAAGCTGTAGCCGCATCGACTTGAGGAGCAGTGCACCAGGATCCTCCGAATTGACAGGATTGGAGTTTGAAGATTGATTGAAAACATATGATTCTGTAAATTGAGATTTTTTTATTTAACAATGGATTGACCCTAGTTGAATGTTCAAAAGCCTCGAGTTCAGGGTGGGGAGAAGAACATTGGATGATATCTCCCGAAGTCCGATGAGTCACGAACGGTCAGTAGCTAACTAAGAACACATCTTCTCAACTTACATATTGTTATATACTGTTTTTCGTCTGGGTAAGGGGGACGGTGAGTCCTACGGGGGTGACTTGGTAAAAATGTTTTTCTATCAATTTTCTCAGTACATAAAGGGAAAATGAACAACTCAAACTAAACTCAATTCCACATTCCGACTTCATCATTCCAGAGCCCTACTGCATCCATTCTTCATTTTTCCAGCCATCTTTCACGCAAGTTCATGGCCCAGTCCCACCGTATCCTTCACGTTCATAAGAAATGTTAAATCAATTTGAGTTAAAAAAGAGTCAGAGGATGTCCTTCCCGGTTGAATTGATTCCACGTGAGATCCTGGTGTCATAGACCATTTCTTCCATGTTCAGTAGTGATCTTTTTTAGTAAAGAATCGCCACCACTGATGCCATCCATCACGATTCCAATCCCCCTCCCAACCTACAATCGGAGTACCCTGACCTCCACTTGAGCAGATTGACATATGAGTATTGACATTGAAGACCAAAAGAATTCATCAATGAAAGTTACACTTACCCATTATATAGATCCACACAGGCTGTGAGTAAAAAACAATCAGTATATAGGAGGAGAAGCCATATGAAACTTGAACAGACTCTTGTACCCAAGATTTTGAATTCTAGTTTGGTGAGATGAGTTATTAGGAACAAGTAATTATAATGATCAGAGTGATACATACTTCCATTCGCCATTGTTCTCCTTTCTAATGACCCAAGTTTGGTACTCACTGCCAGTCTTGGTATTGCAAAAAATTGAATTGCCATCACGTCCACCCGCTGAGAGAGATTTTTAGTAAAAGTAACTGTTTGCAAAGATAAAGAGAAACTCACAGAGTTCAAGGTATGTCTTTGTTTGGTCATTCATAATGGTATAAGTATTCTCAGTGCCAGTTGCAACTTCTTGAACATGCCACAACTGGTTTGATGCTTGCTCATTTGGTTTTTGTTTCCAAGCTATCACCGGTGTGCCTATTCACCGCCGTGTGAGTTTCAAGTCAAAGTTGTCAAGCAACAAAACAAAACAAACCTGGGGTAGAGTTACCTATACTCATACCAAAAAATCAATTTCCCTAGCCCATCAGTGAGCAATGAGCATCAAGAATTAACACACCTTCCTTGAGGTCCATGACGACATCTGCATGATAATTCCAAATAAAATCTATTTATGGTAATGTGAGAGGTGTGAAAGAACTATCGAGAAGGCCTTACAAGTGCCGCTCATCAACGTAAGCCCCATTGTGCGATAGAAACTGTGACTTGTAGGGGGTGTGATGGATTTTGAGAGTAAAGAGAAGGCTTAGATTTTATACCTTTTGCGAAGCATGGTAGAGCGGCATTTAATAGTCTCCGGGAGAAGGGGCGCTGTGTAAGAATCAAGATATAATTTGCTTATTCATATTATACCAGTTCTGGTTGTCCTTCTGCCCTTCATTCATCCTGCTTTCCATCCACTTTTGCTTGATAAAATTAACCGACAAAAGCCTGCGATCATCTGTCATCAACCTATGTATCCGGACCACCATTTAAAATCCGACCGGTGATCATATACATATACTCAGAACAAAGAGAATATGAATTGAATCTCTGGTTGTCCTGCTGCTCTTCATTCATTCTATCCTATATCTAAGAAGCATTTTTGCTCGACACCATGAACTGAAAAGAGGTATAAACTAAGCATAACTCAAAATCTGCTGTGAGGCAAGTGAACTCCACTTCATGCTTAGTTTATATAGAGACATCAAGACGGACATCACCATTTGAATGGCATGGCAGGTATGAATATCGGTCCTAGATAATCACCGGCTCTGGATGTCCTGTCGGGTACATCGGTTGATGATAGATCATCAGTCTTCTCATGTGTCAAGCAAAAGTGCTTCTTAGATGGAAGGCGAAATAATCCAAGGGCAGTAGGACAACTAAGGATTTAAGTTCGTATTCTCTTCGTTCTAGATACATATATGTACAGGATCACCGGGCAGTATTTAAATGGCATTCCAAGCAGGAAACACCCTGGTATCGGTCCCAGATAATTACCGGTTCTAGATGTCTTGCTGGTTACATCGGTTGATGGATAGATGATTACAGCCTCTTGTCAGTTCATGGTGTCGAGCAAAAATGCTTCTTAGATATAGGATAGAATGAATGAAGAGCAGCAGGACAACCAGAGATTCAATTCATATTCTCTTTGTTCTGAGTATATGTATATGATCACCGGTCGGATTTTAAATGGTGGTCCGGATACATAGGTTGATGACAGATGATCGCAGGCTTTTGTCGGTTAATTTTATCAAGCAAAAGTGGATGGAAAGCAGGATGAATGAAGGGCAGAAGGACAACCAGAACTGGTATAATATGAATAAGCAAATTATATCTTGATTCTTACACAGCGCCCCTTCTCCCGGAGACTATTAAATGCCGCTCTACCATGCTTCGCAAAAGGTATAAAATCTAAGCCTTCTCTTTACTCTCAAAATCCATCACACCCCCTACAAGTCACAGTTTCTATCGCACAATGGGGCTTACGTTGATGAGCGGCACTTGTAAGGCCTTCTCGATAGTTCTTTCACACCTCTCACATTACCATAAATAGATTTTATTTGGAATTATCATGCAGATGTCGTCATGGACCTCAAGGAAGGTGTGTTAATTCTTGATGCTCATTGCTCACTGATGGGCTAGGGAAATTGATTTTTTGGTATGAGTATAGGTAACTCTACCCCAGGTTGGTTTGGTTTTGTTGCTTGACAACTTTGACTTGAAACTCACACGGCGGTGAATAGGCACACCGGTGATAGCTTGGAAACAAAAACCAAATGAGCAAGCATCAAACCAGTTGTGGCATGTTCAAGAAGTTGCAACTGGCACTGAGAATACTTATACCATTATGAATGACCAAACAAAGACATACCTTGAACTCTGTGAGTTTCTCTTTATCTTTGCAAACAGTTACTTTTACTAAAAATCTCTCTCAGCGGGTGGACGTGATGGCAATTCAATTTTTTGCAATACCAAGACTGGCAGTGAGTACCAAACTTGGGTCATTAGAAAGGAGAACAATGGCGAATGGAAGTATGTATCACTCTGATCATTATAATTACTTGTTCCTAATAACTCATCTCACCAAACTAGAATTCAAAATCTTGGGTACAAGAGTCTGTTCAAAATTCATATGGCTTCTCCTCCTATATACTGATTGTTTTTTACTCACAGCCTGTGTGGATCTATATAATGGGTAAGTGTAACTTTCATTGATGAATTCTTTTGGTCTTCAATGTCAATACTCATATGTCAATCTGCCCAAGTCGAGGTCAGGGTACTCCGATTGTAGGTTGGGAGGGGGATTGGAATCGTGATGGATGGCATCAGTGGTGGCAATTCTTTACTAAAAAAGATCACTACTGAACATGGAAGAAATGGTCTATGACACCAGCATCTCACATGGAATCAATTCAACCGGGAAGGACATCCTCTGACTCTTTTTTAACTCAAATTGATTTAACATTTCTTATGAACGTGAAGGATACGGTGGGACTGGGCCATGAAATTGCGTGAAAGATGGCTGGAAAAATGAAGAATGGATGCAGTAGGGCTCTGGAATGATGAAGTCGGAATGTGGAATTGAGTTTAGTTTGAGTTGTTCATTTTCCCTTTATGTACTGAGAAAATTGATAGAAAAACATTTTTACCAAGTCACCCCCGTAGGACTCACCGTCCCCCTTACCCAGACGAAAAACAGTATATAACAATATGTAAGTTGAGAAGATGTGTTCTTAGTTAGCTACTGACCGTTCGTGACTCATCGGACTTCGGGAGATATCATCCAATGTTCTTCTCCCCACCCTGAACTCGAGGCTTTTGAACATTCAACTAGGGTCAATCCATTGTTAAATAAAAAAATCTCAATTTACAGAATCATATGTTTTCAATCAATCTTCAAACTCCAATCCTGTCAATTCGGAGGATCCTGGTGCACTGCTCCTCAAGTCGATGCGGCTACAGCTTACGAGCCGACATCAGCGTAACGGACAGCTTTCGCTTTTTTCAATTGTTTCTGTGAGTCGACGACTGGCTGCTACGGTCAGCACCATCTGCCGAAACCGAAACATAGGAAGCCCGGTTCTCCAAACAGGCATGAGAAAACTACGAGTAGAGTCGAGGGTCGCTGGCTGCATCGTGATGATACTACACGATTCTCTCCAGCAGACTTTCGAGATTGAACGAGTAGGAGAGTGAGAGGGACATACCACAAGAAATGATTAGTACTTGGTGTACCCACCCTTTACTTCCGGAAGAGTGTGACGATTGTCCCGACCCCTTGATTTTATTCTGTTTAATTTTAGGGTATTTTTGCCATAGGTATAATCTCAAAGGCCATTGGGGTTTCCGCCAATCTATGTTTCGTCGGTTCCACACTCAGAAGGGTTTCACGCCAGGATTGAACGTGTCAATGGTCAACAGCTGAAGATACAGATGCATTAGCGTGAACCCGCCAAACTGGTCTCGCCCTCCTATCCGGAGCGGACCCTCTCTGAGGTTTCCAGTTTGACGCGATGCATCTCCGGTACCGCTGACCACTACATAATCATCGGGAGCGCGGCCCTTCGGATCTATTTATGATGGGCAGCGGCCAAAATCAAAAAAAGGTTGTCTAGACTGCGATGGAGAAACGGTCATATTTGATTCAGGCAGCAAATCAACCTCTGCGGCAGGACGCCGACCCTAGTTTTGTCGCTCAAGCCCACAATGCAACTTTCTGAGAATTGAACCTATGCCCCACAAAGATCAACTCACCTCAGGCTTCAGCTGAACGTCAGCGACTAGGAAAGCTTGTAATTAGATGGTCCAATTAAGTATCGGAAGTTTCTCATAGCTTCTGGCGTTAAATTGGACTTAACCTCGGACCATTGATATTGCTGCACAGTACTTCCTTGCGCGAATCAATAGTTATCTACCTACCTGTTAGCGGCCATCCCTTCATATTCCATATTATGGACGGCGAGGTATCACAAGGGCCTTTCTCCCTGCATCAATGTTCCGTCCGTGATGCTTTCGCGGCGTGTAAGGGCCGCTAGGACCGCCCTCATTTCATATACGGACTATTTGATATATCTACCGCTATATAAGCTCCCTACCTTTACTTTACCACGGCATCTTACTCCTAACCTTCACCACCTCACTTGTAACCCCACGTAGCTACTGCGTAGCCAATCTATACGTCTGTCTGGTTACGAGAGGTCCGAAGGTGTGAGTAAGCCACCCCTTTCACGGCGCTTTCGTTGCTCTAAAATAGTGAAGGCTTAGTTCTCAATCGAGTGGTTCTCATAAAACGTATTGCTACATCATATCGTAAGTACAGTTCATTCTAGAATCTACTTCGTCACTGCACCAGCGACTGAATCAAGAAAAACGCACTATACCCATACCTAACGCAAAGCTCAACCCAGGTAGAGCCGAGGCCCACGGACAAAAAGGCATTTCCTAAATTTGGAATGATTGCCGTTACAATCCCCCCCCCCCAGCGTTAAACCCTCTCGTACAACTTCTCGATCTCATCTTTATACTCTTCCAGTATAATCTGTCGCCTGAATAATCGAACAAAGTTACCTAAGAAAAAGGAAGAAGAAGAAAAAAAATCGAGAATAGACGACGTACCTCGCCGTCCCTTTGCCAGTGTACTTGAAAGGTTTATCTGGTCCAGCAAAGAGAATCATCTTTCGAAAAAAACATAAGTCATCGCAGAAACACAACCGTTAACAAAACAAAAATTGATAAGCTCACTTCCTTCGATAACTTCGATTGAGCCGGTGCGGATGCGTTCATTTTTTGGATTGTAGGCCTACGGAGGAATCAGGAATAATCGAGGTTGTACGGGATTGGTAGAAAAACCTTACCAGATACAATCCCAAATGTCCGACTGGTTGATGTTTTGATGGTTCTCTAGATATGCAGCAGCATCCGGAATGTTAACGTCGAGGTCGATTAGAGCACCGAGTTGGAGTCGATCTTTGTTTCCAAACAGAACGGCACCACAGATAAGAGGGTCCTTTCGGAGGATAGTTTCTAGCGGTGCGGGGTTGGTCTAACAAATTCCCAACACCGAGAAAAGGGTGGGCGTGAAGTAAACAAAACAAACATGGTTGAGTAAGTAAAAAAAAAAAGTCATTTTTGAACCAAAGCAAACGAAACTACAACTGGAAAAAACATACTTTCTTTCCCGAAGAATGCAGAATCTGGTCGTGTAAATTCCAAAACCCGGGCTTCGTAGGATGAGGAACTACGAGGTCTGAGTTTGAGTAGCCGTCTACTCCGTCAATTGTCACGTTGGTTAGGTGTGGAATATAGTTGGCGGATGGCTTCCGGGGTGGAGGTAAGTAAGAATAGAAAACAAGGCATAGACAATAATAAGAGGCCGAACGTACCATCAAAACGATTTCGTATGTATCATCCCCGTGTGGAATGAACTTGACGTCTAAATGTCCGGAGAACATCTCTGACACCAGGGACATTCGGCATGTCGTCCCCGTGTATGTCCCAGATCCCTAGTATGTTCAAAATGCACCCCCAATTATAGAAGTTGTATACCGCCACGAAGCCACCCATGCTCTCGGATCGGGATAGCGGTGACTTGCACTTTCCGCATACCATTTTGTTTGTCCATGGTTCTTGGAAAATAGAGTTCGGCAAATCATTGAATAATGTGCCTCGAGAGATTCATTATTTGTCTTCGTTTCTCTCTTTGTATTGAAGAGCAAATAATAACGGATGTCAATGAAATTTCGACAGCCAGCCACCGCCGCATAACACATCCTCGTCCAGCTCGCATTGCAAGCAGCTGTCGGAAATGGCGACTCGTATACACCTACCTAATACCCGTACAAATCATTACAAGTCCAAAGCACCGTCTGGAACAGCTCAGAAAACACTTACAAGAAAAACGGCTCAAGAATGATCGAGACAGACTCCCCCACGACAGGCGACACGTACCTTGAATTTGATTGAACGGACCGGCGTGACTTGTAGCAACTGGTTCTGACGGATTGATTCCGACACGATGTTCTTCATTTAGCGTCCATAATGAAAAAGAGAATTATGTAAACTCACGCCACACAAAATTACCAAAGTGTAAAAAACCGTGGCTCGTTCACCAAGAAAAGTAACCTGCTTGCCTTCATTACCTCTTTTTACACTCCCTGCCCTCAGGTACCCGAGAAACAAATTGAAGGGTGGTAAATTCTTTGGGGTTCCTTCCACGTTGACGCCCCCAATATCATGCGGGAAGCTCGTCATGGGAGCCCAGGACGGAGGAAAAGGCAAGAGCGAGAAGACCTACTTGGAGGATGATTGTAATTGTGAGCTTGTCGTGCGACAGACGCGATTAGCGGAACGAGCTAAGAGTAAAGTTTCGCAATCGCTGCATTAAGGTGACAAATTATCGCCTGTTATTATATACCAGGGGGTGAGCAGAGCTGAGAGACCTAGATGATCAAAAAGAGGGTCTCAACTTAGAAACTTGATCGCAGTCCTGCTGGGCGGAGGTTTGTTTGGTTGACGTAGAGGGGACTTGTATGATGGGCAATGGTGCGGAGCAGGATGAACTCGGCTACGATCTCCCATGAGAACCAAAAGCCGGACGTGATTCCCGATCCTTCGATCTCGTTATCGAGCCAAACGAGGGGGAGAATAGTACTATCATCCACATATTGCAGAATCGGACACGGAATAGCTAAAGCTTCATGGCATTGTAAAGCTTTCTCGGGGTTTTATTAACGCCGATGGATGAGAACAGAGGAGTAGAAAGAGCCGGCGAGTGGGGGGATATTTGAAATGACTCCCGGTTTAATTAATGTCTAATGTATGTATGTAGTGTATCCGCGTAGAGCTTAGGGTATTCTTAGACGATGTTGAGAAACGCAACATCATAGAACGTTGTAGGCTTTAAGAAACCCTCAAACGAGAACAAGCACTACAAGTCAGTACACTGTTTAACGATTCACACTTCCTTCCTCCCGGTTTGAAAGGAGAAATACTCACCCTAGTCAACTTGAACTACGGTGTCAACGAAAGCTGCGTCGTACCCTTCTGAATGTCCTTTGGAATTTTCACCGTAAAATTCTGGTGAGGGGGGAGCGTTCCAGCCTCAGACCTCCACTTTGGATCCCAAGGACCGTCATAGGGGATGGTACCAATTCCTCCCATTTCTGGTGCATCCAGCTTGAATTCAGTGGAGGAACAGCTGGCGATGCCGACAACTAGCTCGACTTCATCCAGGCCAGACCCGAGCTAAGTACCATTGACGGCACAGGGAGCAAAGTGAGTCGAATGACGAAGTAGGAGGAAATAAAAGGCAGACGAACAGGAACATCAACTTGGAGATAGAGCTCCCTGGCCGACAAAAACGTCGTCCCTGCTTCCGCATGGACCTCTCGTCGAAGATTCGGGGGGGGGGTTGCAGAAGTTTAGATAGTAATAGATCTACGAGATACTTCGTGTAGCAGCAGGTTGGACAGTAAGCGCTTAAGGATTTCGGCCGTTTCGGGCGATAGGACCCAGCGTTAAGGTTACTCCTGTCAACATGTGTGAATCAGCGCTCGCCGGAGGAGGCGCTGGCAGTGACGCTCTTCCGCTTTTGCTCAGTGCGTTTATTACCATAATGACGCGCCTGAATGAATGGCAGCCTGTCATCTCATTCCCTCGGACAACTGCCCGCGACTGTTAGTAAGTGCTGCTGGAGGAGGATCACTTACGAGGCAGCTTGGAAACTGCAGTTGATTGTTGAAACGTTGGGATTTAATCCCTCTTCAGTAAGCAAAACCTGTTTTATACAGACATGTTGTACGATTTTTATCCAGATCGTTTCTCATTGATACTGCACTGCACACGAGCCCGTAAGTATCCCCATTGCTTTGAACGTCAGAGACTCGAACCACCTCATAACGACTCCTTGCAGGAACACCTGAAAGATGTCTAGGGTCCACGACCGAATCGCGGAAAGGGATCAAGCAATACCCGGATATGCGTTAATACAGCTCCATCAAGGCGGTGACCAATTCCAGGGAAAAAGACTCAAAAAGCTGTTATCTAAATCTGTGCAAAGCGCAAAGGAAGTTTTCTCGGTACCTTTCACCAAAATGCTGTACAATCAGGCTCCACAGAACGTCTTGCATGGTAACCCGAATGATCCATCACTCCCCTTTCGAAATTCTAAGCAGAATGATTTGATCATCCCGTTCGCGCCCATTCTCATACGCCTCGAGTTGAGCCTGGTTTGCGCTGTCGAAGCCTAGCTATTCGCTGGGTATCCTGGAGTTCTATTTCTCTGTTGTTGTATTTTCATGCTCAACTCCTCCATAGAAAGCCATCATTCCAATTCACGTCTCGACACGTTCAAAGAGACGACGTGACGTCAATTGTGTCTGTAACCCCGCAAGCGACGATAAATGACTCGACGTGGCGCTAAACAGTAAACTGCACTGCCCATCCTTTGAAGTTTAACATCAAAATACTCAATCACGATTATCCCTCAATAGCTTCTCCACTCATATAAAGGATCCAGATCCTTCGGCTCCAATCATTTTCTCATTCCCTTTTCTTCCCTTATTCACGCCTTTTCAGCCCTCGCCTATCTCAATTTCAGGCCATGCACCGCCGTTTCTCCAGTCTGATAGGCAAAGGAAAGCATGTTGAAGGGGAATCTTTGTTTGTCACGGCAGACGTTACCTTCAACAACGAGAAGGATCCCGACTCCAAATCGGAAACGACAGCTGTTCCTCGAGAGGAGGCGTTGGATATGCCATCCCTCAAAATCAAGAAAGTCGACCACTACTATAGCAAATGGTCCAAGGAGTGGAAATATCGAGTTAGTTCCTCTCATTTACCATAACCAATCCAGCGCCCTCTGATTTCAGCGCTTAAAAGAACACTAGCTCAAAGATTACAGTGGAGTCCGGACGTATAATGGGTCGTGCGAGCGGGATGTGGAAAGAATTTAACTTTGTGTATGTCCTTACCTGACTCATTATCCGCTTTGGGAGTTTAATTTGACCTCACTTCCGCTCTGCCTTTTAGCCTCGTGCGCAAGATTCCTCAAGAAGAAGGAAAGGACCCCATGTTCAAGATTGTGATCAAGAGCGAGTACCTCATCAAAGCATGCAAAGATGTCATCGTATCTTGGCCTGGTATATCGTGGAATTTGGATCCCCTCGAGGTACGCGTTCTCCTCAGACCTAGCTAACCTGTTTTGTTTGACTAATTCTCTCTCGCTTTCCAAGGTCGATCCTGAAATGTTCCTTACATTTTTGGAAGAGTTCATCGCTTATCGCGACAACTTACAAGCGAAGAAAAGAACACAGCTAGAAACTCACATTCTCTCCTCTGTCAACCTCTTACTTAACTTTCTTCACTCGGACTTCCAATCTACCATTCAACGAATCAACTCCCACAAAGCGCATCGCGAGACGAGCTTTGACCTCCTTTACGCCATACTCACACCTCGTTCCCTACTCGTAACAGAATGTGCTATAACGGGCCGACCTAGGTTGTTCAAACTAATGGCATGGACTCGCGTGGTCACGCAGATGTGCTCTTACTACCAACTATCATGCGAATCGATGGATTTAGTGGACCATCAAGCCACTGCAACGGTTTTCCCGGGGAAGGTTCAAACAATGATTATTCTCCCTAGCTTCAAGGGAACCATTCCGATGAGCGAGTTGGATGCCTATCCATTGAAGTACCATGCGGATCAAGAGAAAGTCATCGAGACTATCTTAGCCAGGGGAAAGAAATGGGTCGATCTTATTGGTGTTCATCATAAGGAGTTTGATGGTATTGGTGCGTTGCGTACAGAACAGTCCAAGATTTTGAGACATGCTGTTAGGGGCAGGATTATGGTCGATAGAGGTGCGTTCCCTTTGTTTTTTTTTGTTTGCTGCTCAACTCCGGTTCTCTTGCTTTAGCTACCTTTAAACGATTCAATCCGAATTACAAGTACCCCATCCCTGCCACCGGTGCTACAAATGCGCCTACGGTAGATGAGTGGGGTAATTACATCCCGCCAACTCCGCAACAGCAGGTACTGACTCCCGAAGACGGGTTTGCTAATGGTATCTCTTGTTCGTATCGGGCGTTTTCACGTTTTAAATGATTCGACTTGCAGGAACTCTGGTTCAAAGGAAATCCCTGAATGAAGGGATCGACACCAACAAACCCGAGTTAACCGACGAGGAACTTTTACTCACTTCAACTGTCGTTTACGGCTTTTCACTTTCAGACAAACTATGGTGTCAGTTTGCCTAGTTCCCCCTTGCTTCGGTACCTGTCCCCCTTTTTTAACGATGTCTCTTCCTTTGGGTAGTGGAATTCGACGTTGAGAAAATCAACCCCGTTCAATGGAACCAAGAAGCCTTCACAAACCTCGTCTTACCAGACGACCGAAAGAATATGTTACAAGCGCTAGTCGAAGCCCATCATCAGGAACTCGGATTTGATGATTTTATCAAGGGAAAAGGACACGGACTCGTTGTAAACTTGTTTGGTCCTCCTGGCGTTGGTATGTTTTTTTGTCCCCAATCTTCTTCTCACGGGCATTCTTCTGACGCAATCGGGGGGGTGTTCTTAGGTAAAACGTTCTCAGCTGAAGCTACAAGCGAACACGTAAAACGACCACTTTATCTAGTCGGAGCTGGGGATCTTGGAACCGCCCCTGCGGGGTTAGACCTGGCGTTGGAACGTGTGTTTGAGGTGGCAACTGCTTGGAAGGCAATTGTGCTTATTGATGAGGTACGAAGTTGCATTCCAACATCAGAGCGATCTGCTCACGCCCCCTTCACTGGCTCAGGCCGACGTATTCCTCGAACAACGTTCGTTACATGACTTAGACCGTAACGCGATGGTAGCTGTTTTGTACGTCTTTTGGTTTTTGGCTGCCTCAGATTTCCTAAAGAATCGTTCTCTCTTGTCCGTTTTTTTTTGACAGCCTCCGCCACGTCGAATACTACCGAGGCATTTTATTCCTAACAACCAACCGCGTCAAAGCATTCGACGAAGCTTTCCTCTCCCGAATCCACGTCGCTCTTCATTTCACTCATTTACCAATCGAATCTAAAATCAAAATTTGGACTGCTTTCATCCGCAAAGTGGGAGCTTTGGACGCTGTTTCACCCGCTCAGATTGAGATTATGGCCAAGAGGAATGTGAACGGGAGACAGATTAAAAATGCGGTTAGGACTGCTCAGAGTTTGGCGGTTGGGAAAGGACAAGTGTTATCATTTGGACATTTTATGGAGACGCTTGATGCGATGGAGGAGTTTGAAAAGGATTTTGAGGGGGTTAGCTATGGTGGGGGTGTCGAGAAATGATTTTCTTCTTCTTTCTTTTTTCTGGGTGTCTTCTGTACAAACATGCACCATTTCCGATCAGCTTGTAAAGTAGTCAAATGAATGTATTTCATATCTGTAATGGAATTTCGTTTGTCGTACACGCTTTGATTCTCCAGATCTCTCAGCCTTCCATGATCTTCTTATATGTATGTTGCATTTCAACTCTTATCAACTAAACCATTCATTCTTGGACCATGCAGTAAGATTTAAATGATATATATTATCTCGGCCCACAAAAAAACGGCCACAAGGGTAGTTGATGATTCTCACTGCAAACCCTAACCTGAGCCTCCAACCAGGCTAGGCTATCTAACCTTTTTTAAGGGGATGTGAGGCATACAGAGACATTTTTCTCCAGAATTTATCTTTCAAACCTCTAATTATGAATTCAAAATGCAAAGTAGAAGTTACGAATTCGAAATGAAATGTAGAAGTCATTCTTTAACAACGAGCAATGGCAAGTTAAGAGGGCCTCCGTTGATCTGACAAAATGATTGGCCAACAACCCTCAATCACTCTTTTTTCTCTCATTTTCTGTCTCTTTGGTTTTAATTTTTCTATTCTATTTCATTTTTTGCATCTTTATATCTAACATTCATGAATAACCATTCAAACCTTATTGAACTCTATGGTACAAAATTAAGGGTGTGGGGATAAGATCTTTGCAAACAGAGTTAAAAAACCCAGAAGGAAATAACTCCTTTGAGGTATAAACTAAGTGCTTGCACAGAAGTTCCGGTTTGCAGCCCTTTCTACCCTATGTTGGATAGACCATTTGCATCATCCCCAATGGGAATTCTATCTATATGTCAGCTCAACCTTGCATCCCCATGTCTTACCAAAAAAAAATCAAACTTACATAGGTGACACCTCAAATTGCGCCGCGCGTGGATGTGCCAAGAATACCAGCATTTTCATGATATCCTACAATTACTCCCTAGGCATTCACCAACTTGAGGAAAGGCAGATAGAGAAGGTTCAGGTCGACTAGCCAGTGGTGACTGTGGTGGATGTTTAAGATCAAGGTACGTATGTGTCAACCATGTGTGGTTCAAGTCCATGATAAAATATTTCTTCCAAGTCCACAGTGTAGAAAGATGTCTGAAATGTTACTGGAAACAAATATCCTGTCCATATCCAAGTCACAGAATGTTGTGCAAGTGTCAGCAGGATAGTCAGATTCTGGCCAGATTCCGACATCTGGAATATTGCAATTTCACCGCAGTGTGAGTGAACTACGTCATACTTGTGTCGATCACAACTGCATTGCAAGTATGACGTTGAGTGCGCCTTACCAAGTTTTCTTCAGGCCTTATTCAAAACGTCATTCATTGTCACCATCAACAAGATTTTGTCCGTGGGGCAAGAGAACAGTTGAGGCCTCTCTCGGAACAAGAACTGGTACTAGTGGAGGGTGTTTTTTGGCAAGCACATGTTATGAACCAAACACTTCGGCACCTCAAGATTCAGTATACACCCAAATTCTTTGACATCCCCTCACTTGTACCTACAATTTCATGCTGCTGTGCTTGACCTGTGTGCAACTTACTTTTCACAAGGTGGATACTTCAATCAAAGAAATTCAACTGTTCAAATCTCATGTCCCTATTCTCCTTGTTGGGTTTTTCAATTTGCTTTGTTGATTATTCTGCTCTTGAGTTTATGGCCCATGTTTCCATTATTCACATAGTCCCGGAAATTCACCTTTTCTGATGGAAAACATGTGGGGCAAAAGGGCGCAAATCTATAATGTGGCTCACCAAACTTTCATATATATATGTAACCCCTTGAGATCAGATATCTCCTGTAACTCTTCAGTCAACATATGGATGTTAACTATACTGCATTATGGGTTACCACACACAGGTGGTATACATCATATGAAGTTGAAGTTTATCAGAGAGTGTATGGATGTCCATCACCAACTGCTGTACAGTACCTTTACCCACCAAACCTCTTGCCGAAACACAGCAGAGTTACCCCTACCCATCTGCATGCTTATTTGCTAGAGACAAATACAGTTTAGCAAAAGTTGATGGCTATTGCTAAAGAACCAAAATCTCTTCTCATAACTGAAGGCCATGTAATAGTGCTGCTACTGGATAGTAACATCAAAGTAGCTGAGTTACTGTGGCAAGTCATTGGACAGTCACATTGTCATATCATTTAGTTGTGACATTCCCATCACAGTTCAAACTGATAACCATCTCTTCAGTCAAATATCATCCCATAGGTTCCCCAACTTGTTGAGTCAAACTGAATAGTCCTTCCATGATCTATAATAAACCTGTACTATGAGCATCCCATTTCAGTTAGACAAAACCAACAGTTTGTTCTCATGAAATATGAAGTCAACACCTTCAAATAACACAGTCCAATCAAATCCTTGTCTCTGTTACCACATATTGACTCACTGCTGTTGTTATCAGTCATCATTTGGTTATGCTCATCCACAAGTCATTCTACCCTTTTCATCTTAACCAACTCCTCCTCCATACAATCATTTGCACAAAAGGGATATATTTGCTGTACCAAAGTCTTCTCACATATATTTGGTTTTCCCATTCCATTTTATACTTGCTCATGTTGTCTTACTCATATTAACTTCTGAAGAACCATTCAACCTCTAACAAAGTATTTAAACTGTAGGTACTCCAATTTGTACAGTAGTTCTTGTCTTCTTATATCTGCTGCAACACTTGTCCTTTCTATAATGTGTAACTGATAGCATCTGATTCTTCTCTTTTAATCACTGTAGGTTTAACAAACCATGACAGCTTGTGACTGAGACATGTAACCTAATGTCTCATCTGGTGACCAGGGTTTGTAACCAACAGCCTTCACTCTTGAAATGAACTGAATATTCTGAAACTGATGCACCCAACTGGTGGGATTTTAAGGCTTATATGGTGACTACTCAATGGGCTTATAATACTCAAGGCTGGATTGAGAAAGCAAAATATCTACTTAGAAAACACTTACAGAAACACTGGCTAAGGCTTTTGGGGCACTTTGGGGGCAAGGCAGACTCTTGCAGATGGCTTGAGGGCACTGCAGGCTTTTAGGGCACTGTGGAGAAGCTATGACTCTCTCCAAGGGGACTTTGATTGCTAGCTGGGGCTAATTACTGGGGAACTGGAGACAGGGGGGGCAAATGGGCAAAATAACCGGGCTGAGGTTTTGAGGGCAAAGAGGGCAAAGCCAGCAGTCCTTTTATACTCTTGTGTTCATGACATATATCAAAAGCTATACAAACAAATATATCAAAGACTTTGTTGATCAAGGACCATCCATACTTTGGCTTTTTGGTTATTATCTTTTGGTAAGAACTGGAGAGTAAACCACAGTCACCCCAAGCCATCAGGGTAGACCAGTCTGAGTCCAACAACCTGTGAGTAAACTGATTGGTTCATTTTTATCCATCATAAACTGACAGTTCAGTCTTAGCAGCTGTGGCAGGTGCCAGTAAATCTTGAACCAAACAATCAAGGTATATATGTCCAATCTAACATCACTAGGAGTTCTCCTTCAAACAAAAAAGGCAAGCCAGCATTGTTCAGTCTATTCTTCTCAAAAATACTACCCTGTCCAGACAACCTTTATATAACATGGGCCACAACCCACTCTTGGGCCATCCTGTATCCACTAAATAATTCTCTCTGGACTCAAGAACTCAAAGAAGAAATCCTTGGGATGTTAATACAGAAATTCAACAATTGGAAAAGTCTCGAAGTTGTGAGGACAATGAGCTATCCCAATGACCCACAGTCAATCTTCTCAAAGAAATCTGTTTTGCTTTGCAAGGGCAGTTTTGGCTTATTGAAGGTTATGCCTTCTTAGTGGAAATTGGATAGGATCTGATAAATCAATTATCTGTGTAATATGATCTTTACATAACTTAAATGGTTAAGTTCAAGTGGAATCTAATCTTCTCAAAGTTGGACAGACTATGAGCAATGGGGGTTTCAAAGTAACACAAACACAAAGACCAATGAAAATGAGCAATGACAAACTGATACAAAGATCAGGCAAGAGTGGGCAAAGACAATGAAGACAGTAGAGGAAATGGAGGGGCAGAGCGTTCACCTGGTAGAACAAATGCTGCATGTTGCCAATCTAGTATTGGGAGCTACTAACTTACTAAAGAACACATGCTAGGTTTATATACTGTGCAAAGTTTCTATGAAGAGGTGAATATTTCCCCAATCCAGTAGATGTTTTGGTACTAAAGGGATGGAAACTCTGCTCAAAAACAACAACTAAACACACAAAGGTCACTCTCAAGCATCTATGGAAACTACAAGCATTGTCACTGAATGTATACCACAAAACACCCAAACCAAACCCCAATACTCCAACTTCAATACTCCAACTTCAATATGTGATCAACTGTGTCCCTCAGCAGTTCTCCAACTCTAATGTTTTTGTGTTTGGGGTGGTGAGAGGTCAAAGCCCATGTGAGGGTTCTGGCCAATGTTGACCATGAATGGAGTCTGCTGAGTGGATGAGTGAACATGGTTGTTGTAGGAGAACTCAGCTGATGGTAAGAGCTCCTCCCAGTCATCTTGGCACTCACTGACTCACAAGCAAAGGTACTGCTCCAGCTCCTGGTTGACACATTTAGTCTGTCCATCTGTCTAGGGATGGTAGGCAGTAGAGGTCTCCTGCCAGACTCTGGCCAGATGACACAGCTCTCTGGTGAACTGCAACAAACTGAGGGCCACAGGCTGAATGGAAAGACCTAGGCATCTCATGGTGCTTCCGCACCTCACTGTAATATAACTGAGCTGTGCCTTCAACTGTAACAGTGGTATGGGTCTTCATGAAGTGTGCATGTTTGCCTAGCATGTCAACTACTACAAAGATTGCATCATAGCCATGAGCTTCAGGGAGTTCAACAATGAAATCTGCTGAAACAGCTTTCCATAGCTCTGAGGGTGACTCTGATGGTACAAGCTCACCCATTGGGAGGTGATGGTGTATCTTGGTACAGAGGCAGAGGTCACAGTATGCAGTGTACTGTCCAATGAAGCAAGACATCTGGGACCACTAGTAGCCCTGGGAGACAAGTTCAAGAGTCTTAAATCGTCCTGGGTGACCTGAGACTCTGAGGTCTGTGCCACAGTTCTAGAGTAAAGGTTATGTGTGGGAGGCACATAGATTTTTCCCCAGAAAAGGAGAAGACCATCTCACTGGTTCTACTCAGCACTTCTAACAGAGTGAGTATGGGACTTACAGAGTTTGTGAACAGCACACATCACAGGCTCTTCAAGTTCCTCCTCAGAATGCAAGGAGAAGCACATATCATGAAGAATCTCAGCCTCTTCACCTACAATCTCTATCTCACTGAGAGCAGCAACCACAGATGACTCAGGCTTGAGGAGAACAAGGTTATCATTATTGTTCTTCCCAGTACCATGATCTGCATGCTGAGAAAGGGCATCAGGCTTACCCATTGAGCACCCCAGTTGATGATGGAGATGGAAATCAAAGCGAGAAAGGTAGAGAGACGAATGGGCCTGGCATTGATTGAGCTTCTTGGCAGTGTGGAAATACTCCAAGTTCTTGTGATCAGTCCAGATCTCCATGGGATAGTGGCTGCCTTCAAGGAAGTGTCTCCACTCCTCTAAGACACAGATAATGACCAGCATTTCCTTGTTGTGGATCTCATAGTTCCATTCCACAATGCTAAGACTCTTGGAATAAAATGCTACTGGATGCCACTTGCTATCCTCGGGCAACTCCTGAGACAGAACAGCACCAGTCACAAAATCTGAGCTGTCAGTCTCAAGACAATAGGAATGGGAGTCATCTGGAAGAACTAGCACCAGAGAAGAGACAATTGCAGCCTTCATAACTTCAAAGGCACTGGCAGCCTCTTTGGATCATGAAAACTTGATATCCTTCTTTGTGAGCTCAAACAGTGGTCATGCATGATGAGAAAAACCTTTGATAAATCGTCAGTAGAGGTTTGTAAACTCCAGGAATGAGGATACATCCTGCTTACTCTCTGGCACAGGCCACTCTGCTATACCAGATACCTTGACTGGATCCATCTCCACATGGTTATGGGAGATAATCACACCCAGGTATTCAATACAGGTCTTCTCGAGCTCACATTTGTCAGCTCTAAGGTACAGCTTGTGCTGCCTTAAACATTCCAGAACCTCACAGGTGATGTGACAATGCTCTTTGATGGTCTTGGTATAGATTAAGATATCATCAAGATACACCAGACACAACACCCTCCATAATCAGATCATGAAGAATGTTATTCATCATTGTCTGGAAAGTAGCAGAACTGTTGGTGACACCAAAGAACATGACCAGTGGTTGAAAACAGGAATGGGATGCTGAAGTTTCTGAGTCAGAACATTGTTCTTGCAAACAAAGTCCACATCCACATGGCCCATGCTGGTAGCACCACTGTCAACTATAGCCATGGTCAAAACCTTGGTAGAGTTGTTGGTAGACACAAGCTTGACTCAGATATTCAGTGACCTAGGATCACCAGTAGCAGCCACAACAAGGGGTCAAGAAAGACATTTTTCCCAACGTTGTAGATGGTGGTAGGGAGTGTGCTTAGAAGGTGGGCTTTGTTTGAGTGGGTGTAACATGGCTGCAACCACTTCACACATTGATTCAGAGATAGAGTAACATTATCATCTATTTCAGAATCTATGAGAAGACATGTGAAGCAATTTACATGAACCCAGGAAAACCCTCAGCAGCAGCTGCAACCATTCCTCAACCTGACCATCCAAGGCAGAAAGATCCATCACATATGGCATGGTCTGCCACAACCTCCTGAACATCCTCTTCAGTGAGCCCAACAGCACCAATATTCCAACACTCAGGACAGTCTTAGCTGAAGTGCCCAGCCTTGCAACACCAGTAACAGACATTGGTAGAGCCAGAACAGTGACAGGCAGCATCAACCTAGTGACCACCAATTCATGCTTGACAAGGATTACATGGGATTACTAGGAAGCCTCAATCACATAGCCCAGGGGACTCGACCCGATATCACATATGCTGTGGCATTGCTACAAAGATATGTGCAGGACCCTTGCCCTATCCATTGGACATCTGGGCTCCATAATGCTGCAATTGGCCAAGATGAAATGGACCGACTTGTACCAAGTAACCATAGCCCATGAATCCCAGTAGTGTACTCCTTTCACTTGGGTGAACCCCTACTTGGTAACCTGCCCCTCGCCATTCTTTCTAGTCACATACACCCATCTGGTCCCCACTAGCTTCTGATCCTTGGGTGCAGGAATGGGTGTAAATGCCTTCCAGTTGTCTAGCTTCTCGATCTCCTTGTCCATCAGTGGTCCCCATAAGTCCATCCTCGTATATGCCTCTTCATATGTTGAGGGTGAGTGACCTGTGTTTTGGTAGAGAGTTTGACTTACCAATGGTATAGAAAACTTTGGATTGTTATAAGAATGAGATGTGGATGGATCCTGTGAAAGGAAAATTCTGTCATGGACCTGCTGGGCCTGGATTCACGAGTTGGCCTATGTATAGCAATTCCACACCTCCTCCTGCAGACGTGGAATTTCTCAAAGAAGGCATCTTTGTCCACTATTTGGCCAGCATAAAAGAGGATTGTAACCTTCTTTTCTACATGAGTTATTATTCTGAGCATGCCAAGACTTTTCAATCAAATCATCCCCAAGTCATTTCAAGTTTACATAATTCAATCATTGCTTGGCAGAATAATGTAAAGTGGGGAGGGTATGGAGGTTTCAACGAGAAGGAAGTGACATGTGGACTAACCAGATAAATATCCAAAAATCCAGTTTACCCTTCAATCTATTGATTCCACTCGAAAGGTTTCACCTCAAAGATGATCAGTGTTTGGAAACATCATCAGGAGAAGCACAAGGAGGGGGAGGAACAGGAACAGGGGCATGTGCAATTGGAACAGTAGGCACAGCACCCCTTGGGGGTGCAATAGCAAACATTAAGCCATGTCCAGCAACAGCTTGCTGAACAGGGCAAAGAGTGGTGGAGGAGGAATGAGAGCAAACACCACTCTGGAACACAGCATTCTCCCTGGCATCCCAAACAAACAGGTGTGCCTTGGTGTACCATGCACAAAGGTCCCAGTTCTCTGGGTGGTCCTCAGACTCTGCGATCTTAGTCTCCAGAGTGGTGTTCAGTCCCTTTGGGGTTTGGTTTGGGTGTTTTGTGGTATACATTCAGTGACAATGCTTGTAGTTTCCATGGATGCTTGAGAGCAACCTTTGTGTGTTTAGTTTGGGTTTTGAGTAGAGTTTCCATCCCTTCAACATTGTAATAACATCCCAAATTACCAACCATACACATTCCTAGACTCTGGAGCATCCAACCATTGCTGGGTCAACCACAATCCCTTCAGCTCATACCACCAATTGAATGCCAAAGGCCAGACTGCTCGAGCTGAGTCCCTCAGAGAGTTCCCTATCCCAGGTAATGGCACTGTCCCAATCTGGTCAACTAACTTAGACGAGAAGATACAGTTAGAAAACATGGGACACACACTAACATTCGGAAACAATCTGGTTTCAATGTCATCACTTGACCTTGATAAATACCATGGCAAATGGGGAAATGGCAAAATCACAATGAAGCCAAAGAACTCCAACAGTGTCTTACTGACAGCAAACCTAAAAGGCAGAATGTATGAGCTGAATGAAAATACACCACAGGTCAACTACTCACAATCACTGGAGAAACCAGTAGGTATAATGATGTGGCACTGCAGATGGGTACACAGCAGAACCAAATGAATATTGCAACTTGCAACAGAGGACTGGTCAATGGTCTGAATATAAGATTGAAGAAGGCAGTAGGGATGTGTGAGGACTGCCTTTATGGCAAAGTCTCAAGAAATCGTGTGATGAAGAGGTGAAGCATGAAACAGAAGTGTTAGAGAGGGTACACATTGACTTATGGGGACCTGCACACACACTGAGTATTGGAAAGAAGAGATATCTCATGCTGTGCACCAATGGCCATTCATCATTTCATGTGCCATACTTCCTTGCCAACAAAGAAGTTGGGATGACAGTAAATGCATTCAAAGAATATGATGCAATGGTTGAATGACAAACTGATAAAAAGATCAAGATAATCCAGATAGATGGTAGTGGTGAACTTGATAATGAGATCAAGAGAGTGACAGCTTATTCATCAGCAGCTAATGGAATGGCTGAGAGGGCAAATAGGACAGTCATTGAAGGAGTATGCACCATACTCAAAAATTCCAAATTCCCACTGTCTCTCTGGGCAGAAGTTGTCAACAATTTCTGCTATGTTGACAACTTTATGCCATCAGATCAGTTCCCGGTGTAGTGACAGTAATGCTAAGTACCCGAAATAAACCGATTTTGCCACATCCTTAATATAAGACAAAGAGAACATGGCTATATAAGAACTGGTGTGAGCCCTGAGCAGCCAGTTAAAGCAGTACTCTGTTATATGAAGTGTCTAATATCTACAAACTACTGGTAGGCTTCAAATGCTATCATAGTTTGTGGGTATATACAACAGTTACCCTTTAAAACTAAAAGCTATATGATGGTCTGAAACATGTAGGACCTTCTGTACTGCTGTCTGAGAGTTAGAGTGCCATTATAGAATGAGCTACAAGCTTTGGTAGACTTTCTATAAGGTTATATGACTTGAGGAACAAGTAAATCTACTATATACAGAACTGTGACCAAGGGGATTTGAACTTGGCATTGGGAACACTTCTGAACACTATATATGACCAAACTATTGGCTGATATGACAACCTAGAACTGGTCTGATGTAGCTGTAGGAGCAGTTAAACCTGATTGGCTTCATATGATGACTCACCCCAGTGGAGCGCTTGAGGAACCCTCTCAGTTAACTCTGAAAGTGGCACATGGACACTTGTGGATCCAGGATTGTTACTATCTGAAAGTATATATGTTGTCCCTTGCCTATATAGCAGGTGCAGGACTTTCAGGATGGAGCACCAGAAACATATACCACGAATGCAAGGGTATATACCACACTGAGTTGGTATTGCAAGAGCAGAACACCCTAGAAATTAAAGTTACACTGATGAATTTGATATCAGAGGTCCCTGACTCTGGATTATTGATGGTATCAGTAGCTGACTGAGATTATCACCACCAGATGGCATGATTGTGAGTCAACAGCACATCTATAGCCCACTGACTGATGTGTCAACATGCCCATGTCTTGAATATTCCCAAGAATAATATTATATTGTCTCCAACTTCTTTTTCTGGTCTCTGCTTTCTGTATATAGACAATTTCTACATTTGTATCAGTTTGTAGCAACCATATATTAGTATTCATAAGCATAGATAGGTAGACAGTATATAAGCTGCGAGGTTTTTGTTCGCAAACCTCCAAGCAATTTGTGGTACTTGCTGTAGCACTGTATCTCACCTTGTTTCTGGCCTAGAGCCAAATAGACAATTTCACCTGATCAATGCCTAGATAAAACTTGCCCTGACTTGAAGTCAGTGAACCTGAATCTGAACCTTGTTCTTGAGTTGATCTCAGAACTGATATATAATGAATCTGAACTGAAACTGGCACTGTTCTGACTGAGTCTGTTACTGTTTAATGGTCTGTTGCCCTCACTGTTCTGTCTCTGTCTGTTACTGTTGGGTCTGTTGCCCATTACTGCTGTTCTGTCCTGTCTGCTGTTTTGTCTGCAACTATAAGCATCCCTGAGTGGTTGTTTGGTCGTTCTGACTCTGTCTGACTGTGCTGCTCTGTTCTGATCTGTCATATACCAGTTCAAGTCTCTTATAGACATCATTCTGACTCTGTTTTGCTGTTTTCTGTCTCTGCTTGACTGTTTTCAAGTCTATCTAAACCTATATAACCTTACACCCCATTCTAGACTAAGTTCTAAGTCTATTATTTGGTGTATCTCACATTCAATCAGATTTCTCCATGCAGAACCTTTGACAATGCCAGAGCCCCACTCACATATAGCGTCTTTTGAGTTAGTTTTGTTAATTCAACTTACTTGAAACAATGTCATTCACTGGATGATGAGGAGATGTCAAAATTTTTCTCATTTATGGCCAATAGAATGTGACTGTTGGGCAAAATTGTATGAGAGGCAACAGGATGGAAAGTTGATTCAACAAGCTGTGAAGGGGGAAAATGTTGGGTTACATTGGGAGATGGGGGTATCAAATTTGGCTGCCAGAATCCAGGCAGGTATGGGAATCAAGGGACATGAGGTTGGAGGGACTACCTCACTGAATACTACCTGTACTGGAGGACCAGGGTCCCATTGAGGGTGATGCTGACATCAGTTTCCCCTTATATCTGATACTAGTGAATGATGCCACACAGAGTCAAAGCAACAGGCATCAAAACCTGACCCATCATGATCACCAGAAATTCCCAACATGAATCCTCTTCCAACAGAAATCCCCAATGCAAAGCCTATATCAACAGAACCACCTCCATCTGTAGATCCTCACATACAACAGTACCAAGCCAACAGCAAATCAAAATGATTGAGACTGAAGAGCACAAAAGTATGGCAAGTCTACAGCCTCTTCATATCATCAACTCAAACTGAGGAAGCACTCCCCTTCCAACTGGGGCTTGTAACCAAAAGTTTCATCTTGTGACCACGGTGCATAACCAAAAGCTGTACAAACTCTTATCTATCATCATCTTTATCAACTGAGGACATCAATTAAATAATACTTTTCAGTTATTCTTTGGAAAGTAACTAAAGAGTAAACTGCCCCCATTCCGAGCCATAAGCATAGACTAGTCTGAGTCCAACGACCTGCTGAGTAAACTGATTGCTTTATTCTTCTGCATTATAAACTGACAGTTCAGTCTTAGCGGCCATCACAGGACACTAGAGTTAGTGGTTTTTGTTAGTTTTTGAGCAGGCTTTCTTGCCCTTTAACATTCCAATTTGAGAATGCATCAGGCCAAAGGAAGGACAATGTAATGGCCATATTTTTTACCATGCACCATTAGCAGACCCATATTTCCTCTCCCAGTTTACCCATTTCCCCCAATATCCATTCAATCTGTCACCACCACTCTATTATTCATTTTTCCCTCAGTCTTGCCATTTATTGCACCCTTTCATTGGGTTTGAGACCACATATGATCTCTCTGATACTTGTCTATAGACCTAGGACACAAACCAGTTTCATTAAAAACAGTTGCCACAGCTTCCCGGTAAAACTGCTAAGTGCGGTGGGAATCCGAGGGAGCAGATATAGCGAAGCTAGATCAAGGGCCAATCTGAAGACCAACCCAAAACCCAACAAACACCACAAACAACAACCTCAGAAGTGGACTTATGCGTTTAGTTTTGCGAGGACTGGTTCGACGTTGATCAAAGGTTCCGTCCGTAGCTTAAACTGCACGAAAAGCGCTAGGTTCTGAAGCTAAAGTCTCGTATCTCTTATGTTCAAATCCTGCCAGAGGCTCTGACGAATTTGAGTCTTTTTATAAGGTTTTTATTGTATTGGATATGAGGGAGATAA
>MU127866.1:122561-158911 GCA_014904975.1 Marasmius fiardii PR-910
CTTGTTGTCGAGTAGTCGACTTCCTACTTGCTCATTGTCCTATTCCTTCTTCCATCTTGCTCTTGATCGACCTCAGCACTGGCCGGCGTGGGGAACAAACGTTCTCGCCACTTCTGCAGATGCACAGGCTTCCTACAGTTTTCAGAAGTATGCCCTGGCTCCCTCTTGTTCATAGTATATTCTTTATCACGAATATAGCAGAGTCTGGTTGCGCCTAGTCTTTTACTAGCAGATCGAGCCTCTCTCTAGTACTCAATTTCCTTACTTCTGCAGCTAGAACATCTGCAGAAGTTCTGTAAAATTGCTTAAACAGTGTAATCCGCGTAGGAGGCGCGATACCGGTTTCCACATCAGAGCTTTCCAGTTTCTTCCCACACTTTTCTATATTATTATTTCACCCTCACACATGGTTTTTCCATTGCCTACACATGTTCTATCCATTCTAAGGTCTAGAGTTCAATTCCCCCTAGTTGTAATATTCCAGTAAGTATATCGACTAAATAGACATAAAAATGAAATAGTAAAATAAATATAAAGTCTCAGAAAGTCATTACAATGATAACCATCAGTGGGGGAAGCCCACAGGTGAAATAAAGCTTTTTTGTCTTTTTGGCCAGAAGCTCTAAAACCCACCACAACCCTCAAAACCAGTTATAACCATTCACACCAATCCAAACCCTCAAAGACCTGTTATACTACTAGGAAACTTAAGATAATCTCTAGTATATGCTATAGTCCCTGATACTTGTTATATTGCTGGCAACCTGCTATACCTTCAAAATCTTGCCAGAACTCTCAAAACTACCTCTTCTGGTTTTTGGGTTATATAATTATACCACCTGAGATTGTATACTCGGTCAGAACCCACTGTGACCAGCGTAGGATGTTTTGACTTGTAACATAGAATATACAGAGTGTATATCCGACTACAGATTTTGCTAATGTATCTCTACTCAAGAATGGAGCATTACAAGGGCGGCCAACCACACTTTTCAATAATTTTGCTGCTTCATTCGGGAAAAAACATGGCCCTCATACAGTACCAACCATATATAAGTAGTCTGAGAGATGCAGTTATTTTACCTTTCACTCATCGTGTTATTTTCTGTTTTTCGAGGATTATTGCTAGAGGGGCTGATAAACTGCTAGGGCCCCTGGTCCCTTGCAGTGTTTGGTCAAACTTAAGAACTTAAATTTGAGAAGTTAATAGAAATACACCAACTTTGACCCTACTAAATGTACCAACTCTGAAGGTATCCTTTTGAGCTAAATGTCTCCCCCATTCCCAGACACCTTTCAGGTTCAAAAGTGGGTTTCATGTCCATATCTTTCTAATGTTGTATTTCATGGTGAGGATATCAGAAACATGAGCTTGAAGCTGTATTGGAGACATCAGAGGAATTCTTTCCAAATTCCAACCACACATCACTTGCAGCTCACCATAATTTCAGATCTTCAGCATGCAGGAGAGGGATGTATTAGATGAATTTATGGCATATGACTAAGGCCTTATTCTTGCCTTAATGAGAGTTCTGTTCAGTGAGACTCCATGGCCATTTATGATTTGCCCACTTATGTTGTACTAGAATCAAATGCTCTGTTTGTGTTCGTTGTACACTCGCTATTATTCACTCTAGAATTCCATTTCCTCATTGCTTACCAGAACTAACAACTGAATTGTATGCACAAGAACTAATCAAAAGTTCAACCTAGTAAAGTTGAGCCCACGGTGGACGACGACAAGAGTCCCTAATCTGAATGATTACCATTACAACTCCCCACACGCTCATACAATTTTGTGATCTCATCCTTATGTTCTTCCAATATAATCTGGCGCCTGCAGAACGAACAAAGCTACCTTGAGAAAAAAGAAAGAATCGAGCTGGAAAAACGACGTACCTAGCCGTCCCCTTGCCAGTGTACTTGAAAGGTTTATCTGGTCCAGCAAAGAGGATCATCTTTGAAACGGTCGAAGCGTAAATAAGTCATCGTGGAACAAAACGTTAAGAACATGACAACACACATCCTTGGATAATTTCGATTGAGCCGGCGCGGATGCGTTCATTTTTTGGATTGTAGGCCTACGGAGGAGTCAGGAATAATCGCGGGTACAGGATTGTCGAAAAACTTACCAAATACGATCCCAAATGTCCGAATCAATGATGTCTCGATGGTTTTCTAGATATGCAACGGCATCCGGATTATTCACGTCGAGGTCGATAATAGCGCCGAGCTGGAGTTGATCCTTCTTTCCGAACAAAACGGCACCACGGATGAGGGGATCCTTTCGGAGGATGGCCTCCAGCGGTCCGGGGTTGGTCTGATAAATGTCAGTCCGAAAGATGAGTAAAGTTATTATAACGAACAAACAACTGGAGAAAACATACTTTCTTTCCGGAGGAATGCAGAATCTGATCGTCACACCGACCGTGTAATTTCCAAAACCCGGGTTTTGTAGGATGAGGAACTACGAGGTCTGAGTTTGAGTAGCCGTCTACGCCGTCGATTGTCACATTTGTTACGAGGGGGATGTAGCTAGGAGATGGCTATCGGGGGGCGGACGTCAGTAAGAAGAGGAACCACCAGATGCAACAATTACGAAGAGATACAACATACCATCATCACAACTTCATATGTATCATCCCCGTGTGGAACGAGATTGAGTTTTAGATGCCCGGAGAATTGGAAGTATTCCCATTCCTCTCCTGGAGTTGATTCTACGGCGAGGGACCCGGGAGTGGTCAATTTCAACGTCATGTGAGCTTTCGTAAGAGTGTTCACTCACTTGGGAACCAACTTGAGAGTGTTCCTGTATCTGCACTGGTTTGGGACATTAGTCCGTCAACGATCAACTTTTACACAACGAACGTGTTGGAGGATACTCACGCGCCGTACTGTGTAATAACAGATATACCCTCCGATACAAGTTTATCCCCGATCTCTTTCTCGAGGGCGCTACCTGTAAACGCCTTAACAAGCAAATGACACAAAATGAGCAAACGGGATGCTTCGAGGTAGATACGGACGGAATAAGTGAATGAGCTTACCAAGTGTCCATCCCTCTTCTTCAGCCAACGGAGTTTCTCTGGTTGCCGAGACCACTCCTTTTCAAAAGTCAGTTTCACATGTTTGATTGAACAGCAAGGTGGACAGAAAAGAAACGATGTTTATGAGGGAAAAACCGCAAAACACACCTCGAGGAAACTAGGAAAAGTCATAATAATATCACACTCCGTCTTCTCACTTGCTTCAAGGACACTACTGGGCGTTGGAATCGTGGGAGGAAATCGGGGTTCGAAGCAAGCCGTTATGACCCCGCAGCTTGCCTATACAGTCGGAGAGAAGGCGGGCGTGAGTCAGAATGTAATACCTGGAAGCGGAAGTTCTGGAAGTTGCTTACCATAGCAACAAGCATACTCGTAGCTACACCGTACAGCATCGGAAGGCTATGAAGCGATATAACGATTTTTGAAAAGTCCTTCCCGCCGTAGTAAGGGACTGTTCCGTTCTCGACGAGTTTTCGGTGGTTTCGAGGGATTATTTTCGGAAATTTACCTGTAGACACTGGAAAATGAGCCGGAATTAGCGTCAGGGTGTGAATGAAGAGAGTGAATTGACTTACTGGAAGATTGTAGGTAAATCGCCACATCTCCGAGATTCTTCCGCGTGCGAGGGAGTGGAGTTTCGTCTTTTACACCAACATAAAGATCTTCAAACAGGAGCATGGGCGCGACTTTCGGAAGCGTTTCCCCGCTGGACCGTAGAATATCGAAAGCCTGTTCGAGAAGCTGCTGGGAATGTTCATCACCGCTAACTAGTACATATTGCACACGCCCGGCTACTAGCAGATGAGCAACGACAGCGAGAGCGTTGCGAGTGGAGATCAGAAATGGGATGAGGTTTGCGCGCATTAGCGTGAGGAGTGTGGTGTTATATCCAATCGTTTCGACTGTTCTGAAGGTTAGTTACAAAAGTAAAGGCAGTTGAATTGATAATGTACGCACCTGAATGAGACACGATTGCGACAACTGGTGCCTCCTCTGAGCTCACTGACTGCTCTACTCCAAAGCGATCCCGAAGAAGCTTCACACCACGGTAAACTGCTGATGCGGTTTCATGCCATGTAATTGTACGAGTTGTTCCATCTTTACGGGGGAAAATGAAGGTAGGATGGTTTGGGGAATTTTCATAGTGCCAATCGCACATATCTAAAAGGTTCATGGATCCATCGAGGACTGGAGGTCGGAAGGTGGCACTACCAACAGCCTGAGTTTGAGGAGGAGTAGGTATCGGTACTATCGGCGAAATTGCCATGAGTATGCGCAGGGGCGTTAATGCGTCATTGTTAATCAATTTGCCCCCAGCTATTTAGCAAATTTGGTAGTTTGTCACTGCTCCTCCCGTTCGCGAGAGATGGTCAAGTACAGGACCGAGTGAATTGAGCGCGTTTTCTTAACCCCTTGGAGATACCCGCGTGGGATTTTCTGATATACATTTGGCATTTTGACTCTGATTAATTTCTCGACAGTCCGTATGGACGATATGCACGGGCAAGGGTCGATAGAATAGTTTGGAATAAAGAAACATTTTTTTATTTATCTTCCCCTTTAGTGAGTCCGATGTCAGCGCCCCGTATAGCCCGTAATCATTACATAATCACTTCGGGACCAATAATCCATCTTCATGAAACGTTAGAGCCAACCGAGGATAAAACATTCGCCCCTTCCGGGCGTCCCCCCGATCGGTCTAGCTAATCAGAGATAACCTCCCAATATCAGCGGCATCCTCGGCATCCAGACTCGGTAGTCGCGGAGTTAACCGCCTCGTTCCTTCAAGTAACAAGATACCAGATATCCCTAATATAATTTGTGGCCAGAAGAGTCTGAAGAACCTGGAGCCTCCAACTCCATGAAGTACGTTCCAGTGTTCATGATCCTTTTTTACGTCACTCTATTCGGATATAGGACCACGAGCTACCATGGGGCGTTCTTGATACGCCTAGTTCCCGCTGCCCTGAGTTCAAAGTCCTAATATACGACCTTCTGGGCTTGAATTTATTCTGATGGATAACAGTGTGCTGCTAACACCGGGATGATTACTACAGCAGGAACTCCGGAGCTAAGAGCGTTTTGCAAACGAAGGAAAGTTAATACAACTATTGCACCATATTTCTATTCCAAATGGACGTACCAGAGCCGAAATCAAACAATTACTCGGCCCAAGATCCGCTAAATTTAAGGGTGACACCGGCCCAAGCGAAACGCCCGAGCTCCTTGTTTTACATTTGTAACTTTGCGAATCGTACCCTGTGTAGGGATATAAATGATAGAGAAGCACCCAAAAATATATATCCGATCGCTAGCCTCCGACCTTCGACCATCTCAGGAACGCCCCAGAAAGCTATGGTCGCCAACCCTTTCGACACCGTCACCGCCCAGATAACCTACGTCGTTCCGCCCCCAGACGGCGTTCAACCATACCAGTTAGTCGATTATGAGTCGGGAAAACTGAAGGAGGGAAATGTCACTCCATCCACGCATGATATCGTTATTGAAAATATTCGTGGGAGGGAGCATCTCTACACTCTCGACGATACAGGATTCCAGTACCTCCACCGACCCACCCAATGCAAAGACTTTAGCGATCCCGAACAACTCGAAGATTATGGTCGGGAAAGCACAGAGATTGTGAAAGGGATCACGGGTGCAAAGCGCGTTATTCTATACAGTAGTCGTGAGTCGTCGTGTTTTATTCCTGTCTCAACCCTCCTTTTCCTTCCTTTTCCGCTTCGTGTCGTGGCTAACATTACTTTCTACCCCAGTTCAACGCCGCCGCCCAACAGTTTCTGATGACGAGCCCCTCAAGATCCGAAAACCAGCAGGTCAAGTCCACATCGATGTTTCCTCCTCATCCGCGATTGGTCGTCTGAAACAACACGTTCCCAAAGACGAGCCAGAGCTCCTTCAAAGTCGTCGTTGGGGAATCGTGAATTTGTGGAGGCCAATCAACATTGCGTACGACTGGCCACTTGCGTGTTGCAATTGGAACAGCATTGACCCCGGGTATGATGCGTTTCCTGTGCCGAGGCTTCGTCCAGGTCCTGAGGGGGGTGATGGCCAGGATGATGGGAAAGGGACGGTGGAGTATAATGAGGCATTGAGTGTTAGGTTCAGTCCGAATCATCAGTGGAAATATATTCGCGCTATGACACCGGATGATTGCGTCTTGCTTAAAAAGTGAGTTTTTTGGGCATCTTCAAGGATGCATTATTCTAAGCTGATTCTCTCCCGTTTGCAGTTATGACACCGACGATAGTGTTGCTCGCTTTACTCCCCATACCGCTTTCCAAGACCCGACTACTCCAGAGGGGTCTCCCCCACGTGAATCTATTGAACAGAGGTTTTTGTGCTTCTACGACTAGTCGGTGTAGATATCTTTTTGAGATTTAAACCTAGCTACAAACCTGATATCAATGACACGCCGTTTCCATCCCGTTATTGGAATGTGAACGTGGAACCGTTCAGATTCGTCCATTCCCACATTGCCATTTCTTCTCGTCAATCCCCGGGCCTTTGAGTTGCCTATAGTATTCACTTTGCGTACTGTAAGAAATCTTGCCAAAACTTTACCCTTCGATAGTCTTTCGAACAATTGATACGGAGAATTCCAAATAGAAATTTAACCACAACCCCGGAAGGGACATCCTATCCTCTGGACGTTGTACTCCATCTTACTTATTCTTTCCTAACTGTGTTTGACGGGAACTGTGAAAATGATGCAATCGCAAACCGCGGGTGCGAAGTAGCACGTAAAACTTCAGTGGAGATACGGGCAATCCTGAGAACGGAGCTTTCAGAGATCCTTCATTGGCGACCGGAGAAAAAAAAAACGAGGAGCACAAGGTATGCGGCGGTCGGGAGCTCGATTTGGGAGTCCGATTCAATGACTCATGTTGAACACTGGTTCCAGATTGGTTTAGAAAGGCTGGAGTTTATGTGTTTGTCAGAGTTCAGATCTTCATAAATGACGAATTGAGAACAAGGAGAGTAGAGATGGGTGGAGGTAAGAACTCAAAGAGGACGTAAAGGTGGAATTTCTGGGGCGTGAAGTACGTGAGAACACAACGTTCTAAAAGGTTCCGCCTCGTCCGATCCCTCTCAAACGCATAAGCAAAGTATCGGTTCTCACGGGATGATACTGTATCAGACATCATATTGGAGGCGGGTTTCTCTCACCCTGGCAGTTGACATTTTTCGGAACGGCTCAAGCGAAGGGGGAGGGAGAAGACATAGACATACATGATCGATGAGTTTCCCGCCGTTAGGTACCACGTCGTGGTTGGACCCTGAATTAACCTCCCGGTTCCCACCACTGACCCTTCTTCGGGTGTTCATTGACTTCGAGAACTCTGCCGCTTACTCGCCTACGTAGTTCTGCGGGATGTTCAGTCTCATGAAACTCACATAGCATCTGAGTCCAAACGATTTGTTGTGGCGGTTCTTTTCGCTCGGTCTGTACTACTGACATGGCGCCGGATTCAAAGATTCTCCCGCGTATATTCTCAATAAGAACATCATGCACATCCTGTTTGATGTTCTTCTCTTCGAGTTTTCTCGAGCTATAATTGTGTTCTTGATATGCTTGTACGCCATCTGGGGTGGCACAGCGTAGGTTATCTGAGCAGTGACGGTGTCAGAAGTATTCATGACCATACGTGAGACGCTTGTGCCGGATAAGTTTGTTTCCAGACTCATTGCCTCCCCGTTATGGGAAACTTGAATTTACTCTCTAGAAGATCGTTTTTCTAACTTCTTTATGCCTTATGGTGGATCATTCCAGCAAGGTTCCAAAGCGTAACCTAGGTTCCATTTCATTCCAGGTCCAATAATTCGGGCAATACCCAATGCAGGTGCCTGCCCTGTCCCTAGAAGGGGCTGAGTCGACTGAAGCAGTACTTCTTTACTTGGATAGACGAGGAAGCTGTAGGACGAAAGTCAGCTCCAGCATACTGGGATGGAACTCAAAAATGAGGAACCTAATCGAGCAACTTCATCCACATTTCTCTCTTTAGGGGGTACAGTTACGCGAGTCTGACATCCCATGGCTTACGAGAGAAAACAGCAACAAACATGTTTCTAGCTCTTCCAAAAACTGACACGTTTGTCGTAACACTCAAGCAACGAGAGCGGGGAACATGGTCAATGAGCGTCAGGTCTTCACTGACATGTGGGCATCATTTTGGCTCCCGAATTAACTTCTCTCCGTGTCCGCCACTTGCTTCCGGGTATCCGTCAATCAAATACTTATATTCCCGAATTGCACTCCGTGCAATTTTTCAACGTAGCGAATCAAGTTCCGGGAAATTCAAATAACGATTCAGCCTCTATTCTGGGACGAGAATAGCAACTAAAGGCGACGATCGACTTTCAGGATGAAGTGATAAATAATAAATATCAGAAAGACAACGGGAACCCGACCTTGCAAACCCAACAATGGTCTTCAACCCTTTCGACACCGTCACAGCCCAGATGACCTACGTCGTGCCACCACCAGATGGTGGTCAAACATATCAGCTAGTAGATGTGAAATCTGGCAAACTCATAGACGAGAACGTTCTACAGACAGTTCATGATGTTGTCGTAGAAAACATTCGCGGAAAGGAGCGCCTCTACACTCTCGACAGCGCGGGATTCCAGTACTTCTACCGACCCTCACGACATCCCGACCTCAACGATACCAAGGAGCTCGAAGAGTATGGTCGAGAAAGCACGGAGATCGTGAAGGAAATCACCGGTGCAAGCCGTGTTATTCTATACGAATCTGGTGCGTTCTACTTTCGAGTCACTGGACGCGCTTAACTTCCTAAACAGCTCAACGCCGCCGTCCAACTGGAGAAAAGGATCGTGCCATCAAAAAACGAAAACCAGCCGGTCAGGTACATGTCGACGTATCTGCAGCTGCCGCCGTGGATTGCCTGCATTCCTATGCCCCTTCGGAATACCTGCTAGATCTTCCCCGGAGACATCGTTGGCAAATTATAAACCTATGGAGGCCAATTGGCGTTGCAGCCTATGACTCCCCACTCGCATTCTGTATCTGGAACAGCGTCAACCCGGAGACTGATACTTTCCCCGTTCCGCGTCTTCATCCCAAGTCTGATGACAGTGAAGAAACCGTCAAGTATAACGAGGCATTGGGTGTCAGTTACAGTCGCAATCATCAATGGAAGTACGTCCGTGGGATGACGCCCGATGATTTTGTCTTGATTAAAAAGTGAGTTTCGTTTGCTCTTTGGGGACGGTAGTATTTCCTGGCTGATCATTTGGGCTTGCAGTTATGACAGTGACGACAGTGTTGCTAGATTCACTCCCCATGCTGCCTTTGCCGATTCTACCACTTCAAAAAATTCTCCTCCTCGAGAATCAATAGAATTGAGATTTTTGGTCCTATATGACTAGTCTACTCCTTATCAATCATACTTATACATTACTAGTTACAAACAAATTTCTCACTCCTAATGAAATGAACCTCCTCCTTACTGAGTTTTCTTTTATCGGAACTTGAGGCCGAACACCTCTAATGATGGTCATCGGCGCCCAAGATAGAGTCATAGTGTCTTTCCCGATGCTTTCTAGTACGAACTCTTTGGGGAGCCGACTCGCGGACCAAAAAAACAAAAGATGTATCATATATCATTATTAAATGAGGGGTTGTATTTGAGTAAAAAGAGAGTGAACTACCGACTCGGGGACCTAGTACGGATAATAGTTGTACATTGAATAAATAATAGCTTACAGCGATACACGCCTCGCCGGGGCATACGGGAAGCTCATCCCATACGAAAGCAAACCACCTAAAATGCTACCCCTTTCACGACATATTCTACTCCATTTTCAGGATCTGGAACGGATGCCGCCGACACCTGATGATTCGATCTGCTCTGACTCTCATTCACGATCCTCATGGCTGATATACTGGGAGTTTCGGCGTGATAGCGCTCGACTGTGAGCCCCAGACCAACACGAACCATGATTATCATCGGAGCAAGGACCTAGGAAGAACGAAATTCATCAAGGCCTACGGAGAGAAAAAGGGGAACAGAATCTTACAATGATCTGGGGCAGCATGGTTGAGATGACAGCAAGGACATCTCCGTGTTTCCCAGCCGTCGCATCTTGAATCTCGAAAAAGGTGTATATGAATAAAGCCGTCGGAATGATCATTCCTGATTCCACTCTGTGACGAAATAGGAGTCTGGTTAATCAGAAGAATGATAAGAAATTAATGTACATACGTTATTGCGATAATGGAATCGTATTTTTGTGTCAGGCTGGCCCCGACTTCGCCGTGAACGAGATTCCGTAAGCGTTTTTTCAACCACCACATCCGACCCGCTTGAGAGACGAAATGAATGAAATTAGGTGTGGTTGACACCCGTATAGTGCTTGAGAACGCACCGATCAAGAACGTTAGCAAAGCATTGGCTACGGCAGCCAGAACTAATGTGGCAGTCGTAATTGGCAACGACTGTGTTACAAAATCTCTCCCCTGACTAGATCCGAACTGGACTTTCAGGTACTTGGGCAGTCCGTAGTAATAGGAGGCTACAACCGTTGAGGATTAGTATGAAGACACCTACGGCTGGAGTTGAATATTTACCGGTTTCTCCAACGAAGGTCGCAACGGGGACCAACAGGACAAGATAACGACGATTCCAGATGTTAAAGCAACGATAGGCCTGGTATAAGTAATGAGGGAAGTCATTGCTGTCAGCTGAAAACTCTTACAAGAATTATGAATGCAGTCAAGCTGGAGGGTCAGTGGATGTGAGCAATGGCCTCGATTGTCAGAGGATAAAAAACCGGCGCACTCGACGAGATGAACAACCACAAATTGAATAATGCTGAAAAAGCAATTCAACAAAACCGGTCAACAAGGAATGAGAATGCCGTTCGAGTGACAAAACTCACCTGCACGCGTGAATATTGATCGAAGTAGAGTTACCAAGCAGAGGTATACTGAGATATTCTCCAACAACCATCACCGTGCTGACTGCGGCAGAGATAGTTGCAAGAATAAAAAGTAAAGAGGAGGATGCGACCAGGAATATGATGCCCTCGCGACCCTCCTGTCGTTGAAGAAGATACATCCCCACCCCGAACAAAACAGCATTGAAACCTGGCCTTCGAAGATTGGCGGAGAAGCAACCTCAGGTGATAGATGGCGTACCATAGAGCAGGATCTGTGTCTGGGAGGAGGATTATACACTCTCTTTTTCCTTAATCGTGCGATGGAGATCGAACTTACCCAGCCGACGAAGAAGATAACAACCAAGGGAGAAGGGGCCATTCCACTGGAGGGGGGAGCTTTGGGAAGTCAGAAGCTCCCGTATCAGCGACCGTTCGTCCTTATAGAAGCTCTCGGACGCTACGATTATCATAGGGGATGTTCACACATGCATCATAAGGAACAACATCTGATTTTTGAATCTTTGAACACAAGTGATGGAGATGAAGAGCGGCAATACATCACTGAGCGTCAGGTTATTCAAGTTGGGACGATTCTGCGTCCCCTCAATAAGGTTGTGAGGGCTCAGGGACTATGTAGTATGGGACGTAGTTAGCAAACTTCCCGGTCGTTTGGTGCGAGAGAACGAAAACGTATAGCCAAAATATCCAGCTGGTATCAATGAATCTGATTGCAGCTGGGAGATGTTTCACACGCGCCTGAAAGTCCCATATTGGGCTTTTGAGATTGCACCTCAGCCAAGAACAAGCGGACCCATATGTGGAAATTGATGTTCAGTGCTTTGACAGGCTTTGACCACCGTCAGAGCTCACTTTAAGGTATTCAACGAGGTTGGGTGTGTGGAGATCTTCAACTGGTCCTTGTGTCTCCGTTGCCCACGGTATTCGCTCAAGCCACAAATGGGAGCAATCATTCCGATTACAACTCATGATGGCGGGTACAGAATCAAGATGACAAGCTATTAGTGGTGGCTCAGGGTGAGACGGTGCATCATGTTTCGTCCCCCTGATGGGGAGTGAAAGAGGAAAGAGTTATCGCAAGGTGAGATCTTGGGATTCGACGATATCCGAAAGACTGAGGCTGTGTTGGCCACGAATGTCCAGTAAATTTAAGCGCTGAAATGTTCACTGCTTGAGCTTTGACGACGACGCGGAAAGTCATTCATTGGCTGGTACGTACAGCAGAGCTTTCTCATCAATCGAGTTCGAACTTACCATCTGAGCTCAAACTCGATAGATAATCAGTTGACTATCAGATCACCGGAATAATCATCGTCAACCTCGGTTTCAGGTGCGTCTCGTTGTAGGTTTTTGAGGCATGAATCGGCAGCATCGGCGAGAACCCGTCGCCTGTAGGGAGCTCTACGGGATGCGTTGACCATTTCCTCCAAAAAGATTGATTTTTGGAAACCATCACATCGGTGTATAACGAAATCGAGGGTCGTAGCCTTCCGTGCGCACAGATTCCATTCCATCTTTTTGAGAGGTTTCAGAAGTAGCTGAAACCGTCCCAGTGGTGCAAATGGACTTTCGAGGTGGCCCTGACGACTCAGGGTGGGTATCAGATGCTGCATTCGAGAGTTTGGCGATTTTTTTTTGAACAACGTGATGGTCTTATTCAATGCGATGCGTCGAATCTCAGTCTCGGGCCTCCAGCTTTCTTTCGCCCTTGTTAAAACACGATGAGCTTTCCCCCATAACGATCAATTCCCGTTTTGAACTGCGATGATTCAGGTAATTTGTTAAACGGTAACATAAATAGCTGAAGAATGCGGATGAGCCAAGTACAGTTCTACGTGAGCCATGCTTATATTTGAACGCCCGAGGACATCTAAACAACTTTATTCATTGTACGGATATAACAGCCCAAAAACGGATTTTGATACAGGTAGGATCTCAACTAATAAGTGTACAGCTCGAGGGGAGCTAGTCGTAGAGGACCACGAATCTCATCTCAATCGATTCCCTTGGAGGAGAACCATCCGGAGTGGTTGGGTCCTCGAAGGCAGTGTGGGGAGTGTATTGAGCAACGCCGGCTTTGGTGTCATGACTTCGAGAAAGAGAAAAAAAAACCGGATAATTAGCCCGGAATGATAATCAGCGCGAATGAACGAGAAACTCACTTTTTGATCAATACAATATCATCCGTGGTCATGCCACGAACGTACTTCCACTGATGATTAGGGTTGTAGCTGACGCCCAACGACTCATTGTACATCACGATTCCTTCAGTGCCCTCGCTCTTGTCCGGCTGTGGGGGGCGACGCTGGACGGTGAAAGTGTCAGATTTGGTGTCGACGCTATTCCAGGTGCACAATGCGAGGGGCCAGTCGTAGGCTGTTTTACCGATAGGGCGCCATACGTTTATGATTTGAAAACGGGAATCCTTAAAGGCAGCTGCGTCTCCACCGGGAGCATAACGATGGAGACGAACATCGGCAGAAGCTGGAGATACGTCGACGTGAACTTCACTAGCTGGTTTCCTTTTCGTGACGGATTCATCCTTCTTTCCAGTTGCACTGCGACGTTGGGCTGATGGAAATGTTAGCACGTTCAACGACTCGAAGGGAAGCGAATAATTCATGTACCAGAACTGAACAAGATAACATGCTTCGCTTTGGTGATCTCTCTGACGAGTTCTGTACATTCCTGACCATACTCTTCGAGCTCTTTGGGATCGTTAAAGTTGGTACACTTTGTGGGGTGGTGGAGAAACTGGAAACCTGCATTGTCGAGAGTGTAGAGGTGCTCCTTTCCGCGAACATTTTCAACGACAACTTCATGGGTCGACGAGCCGACATTGCCCTTATCGAGCAAACCTGACTCGTAGTTGGCTATCTGAAATGCTTGTGAGCCATCTGCGGGTGCCACGAGGTAGGATATCTGGGTGGTGACGATGTCGGATGAAGGGTTGACGACCATGATTTGGGTTCTACTAAGTCGGGGATAATTACGCGCATTTTTATCCTTTATATTCCTGCACAGGGTAAAGTCACAACTTTAGCAACCTCGAGGCAGTCTGGGACGGATTAGCCTCTGATCGCTGCGCTCGTGTCCGGCACTTCTCCGGTATTGCCGGTACCAACTTAGGAACAACAACAATCATATTTTACGTGTTTTTCTCTTTTTACGTTGCTACGCCGGGTGTAAATTGCTTTGACCCGGTGTCCGCCACTGCCCTAATCATAGCGCCCCGATCGCTATCAATTAAGTAGGGCCATCAATATCTGCAGGCGATCTTCCGGCCTTGAGGCTGAACCTGATGGCCATGGAGCATCGAATGCCGCTAACCAGGGAGGTGCTTAGAATAGAAGCGGCGAGGATTTTATGCGTGCTGAAGCACCAAGTTTTCTAGATAACCTGGGAGTCCAACGAGTGACGAGGGCTGTCATATATCCTGAAAGGAAGATGGACGTAAGTAGACGGGAAGAGCCTGGATCTTCCAACTCCATGGAACACACGCTGTTAGTGGCACTGACGATGGCCCTTTGTATTCTATTCGGATGAGCGTTCAGTTTTGCGTCATTTGTCATTATATATTCCTTTTCCTTCAAGCGGATATGTGACCAGGGTCTCGAAGTCGTAAGTACATATTCTAATTCTATTTTAATTCTATGGAGATGTGGGCCGGAATATTTAGCAGGCTCCGAAATATTTCTCCGGAGGTGGCGCCGGCATTAGCGGAGGGGTCAATTTGTGGGGCGAAGCGAATTCCCTTCTACGTACCCTGTGCAGCTAAGATAAATGATAAAGACGCAGGTAAATTTCTTTATCCCCGACTTAGGAACCCCACCTATCATGGTCGCCAACCCTTCCAACACCGTCTCTGCTCAAATAAACTACCTCGTGTCACCCCGACCTGGTGTCCAGGCCTATCAGCTAGTCGATTCAGAGTCAGGGGAGCTCAAGCAAGAGAACATCGCAATCGGAGTCCATGATCTTACCGTTGAGAACATTCGCGGAAAACAACACCTCTACACTCTCGACAATGCTGGCTTCCAGTACTTCCGACGCCCTACAAAGTGCACCAACTTTAATGACAAGAAGGGGCTCGAAGAATATGTGCGGGAAGGTGCTGAGATTGTAAAGGAAGTCACTGGTGCAAACCATGTAATTTCGTATGGTTATAGTATGTTTATTTCCTCACTTTTGCCCTTCAAAGTCATTACACGTGTTTAACGTTCTTAACAGTTCACCGTCTCCGTCCAGCTTCCGATGACGATGAATATACGAAACGAAGACCCGTTGATCAAGTTCACTGCGACGTGTCTCCGTCTGCAGCCGTCAGTCGTCTCCACCGCAGCCTTCCTCCCGAACAAAAGGACGCTCTCCTTCGCAGCCGTCGTATCCAAATCATGAATCTTTGGAGACCAATCGGTAATCCAGCCGATGACTGGCCACTCGCTTTTTGTCCTTGGAGTCATGTCGACCCCAAGGCTGATACTTTCCCTCTCCTGCGTTTCCGTCTAGAATTTGGCCGCAGCGAAGGAAATATCGAGTACAATGAACAATTGGGGGTCAGATATAATCCTAATCATCAATGGAAATACGTCCCTGGAATGACGCCCGAGGATATCGTCATCATCAAAAAGTGAGTTTTTTGATCTTTCATGCGCTTGTGTTTCTCCTCGCTGATTCTTTGACTTCCGCAGCTATGATACCGCAAACGACGTCGCAGGATTCGTTCCCCATACTGCTTTTGAAGATCCGACCACTCCAAAGGGATCTCCTCCCAGGGAATCGATCGAGCTGAGGTACATGGTCTTCTACGACTAGTATATCCGTACATACCTCTCGTTCTGAGATGTAATAGTTACAAGTCTGAGATTTCATTGTGTAGTACGTCGTTCTGATTCATACTCTTTTATCCGTCCGAATCCCGTCCAAAGTGGCTAGACACCACGTTAATAAATTCTCCGAGAGATGAAAACAACTTGCGAAAGAAGGCATATTCACCTTGCACATTCCGAAAAGCCGTCCTCGCTGGCTTGGATAGACTGAAACTCTTGAATACGTACCATGATGGAGAGGTTCTCCACCCAACTTCACTTCTTTTCTCCTTCCTATATCCTGGTGCCACTGGCTCTCGGCACGAACTACGGCTGTTACCGTACCGATACCGTCTAGTAAAGTTTCAGTCCATGGGATATACGGAAACTAAATTACAGGCGTTTATGACATATTTACATATGTCAGTAGTCTGTTCCTCTTGAGTACCAAATATCTGAATGACTATCCGACGTGCCAACCTAGTAAGCCTTATCTCAAGCAAACATCGGAAATTCGCTTGTTCCGGGGTTCAAATCTATGTCTAGTCCACCGAAGAGTGGGACTGATTGTGTCACGGCCACCCTGAAAAATGCGATGCAGGGCCCTAAAGGATAAGGCGGGATATGAGTTAACGTTACTTGCTGTAGTGTGAGCCTTGAGGTTACACGGACGCATTTGCCAAGGTTATAGCCTATTATAACCAAGACGTCTCATGCCTGTTGGGAGCTACACACCGCTCCGACTGTAAGTACCACCATTGAAAGAGGGTCCCAGGGATCAAATGGTTCGGGAATAGTGAGCCAGTAATACTCCATCTAGCTCGTTCCGTAGTGTTTCAAAAGGGAGGGGGGGCGCCGTTTGTTATATCCAAGAAGTAAAGTCAATCTTGGCTGGAGAGAGGTCTGTGGATTCTTGATGGTGACGATGTGTTGAAGATGAGATGTTGTGGAGAGTTAGAATTTTAACGCCGAATATGTTGAACGATGATATGATATTTCGCTGACAACGAGAAGACTAAGAAGTATGGGACCATCATAGCCTCTGCAATTCGTCTAACCTTGGCTGGCAACTTTCCATTTCCTGTCGAAAGAAACATCAGCACAATCGAAGGTTCACCTGCACGGACTGTTTCGTTTCCCCATCCCTCTATCACCAGTTGTCAAATCGATTAAATTCTTTCCAACCGAATCCTATACGAACAAAACCGAAGATCTACTTGAGAAGTCTGTTACGGCTCGCAGCTTCCACAAGTCACATCTGGATAATGGTCACAAATCAGCTTGCCGACTTGATATCTTGCTGGTATGATGAAAACGCCTTCTGACTTCAGCGGGAATTACTGTATGTCAGAGGACAAAGATGAAAAGATCGAGCTAAACACCAGCTGCTGAATTCCTTGGGAGTTTTTATTGCTGAACCTTGAGGTTTAGCCACCCAAGACAGAATGGGTTTCGGACACTTTCAAAATAGGAAAAAATAAAAATCCGGCCCGGCTGCGGTCCGCCCATTTTGGGTCTGGGCGTAAACGCGTCATTCACGTGGTGGGAAAATGCAGTTGATAGGAACAGGCAATCCGCGTTATCTGCGCGCGACTTCCAAGCGTCTGTGGCCATACCAAGTTGCTCCCGAAGGTCTCAATGCTTGACGTAGCCGTAAATTGAGCCAACCGTCGGGTTGAAGTCCACAATCAGCAGTATCACCCATCGGCCAAGAGGCTGATTTTCCAAAAACCGGCAAGTAAATTTTTCAATCTTCAAGGGCCTTGTCCTGTCTGTAAACCGTAAAATAAATTTATAAGCACCCTTTGAGAGTCAGTGTGAGTACATATATCTTGAGCTCAGTAGACTCTGTTTGAAGGCAAATCTTGCATATAAAAATCAGCATCAGGTCAACTGCCAGGTTGCTGGTCAATTTTCCAGCAAATGTATGTACACTGATTATAAACAACCAATTTACTGCTTTTTCCCCTCCATATTGAATGCAGTTAGGACAGTAAAAGATTCATTAGCTCCCCTTATTTATTCTGTACTGTAGATTGTATAAAATTGATCAAAATGAGACTAAACTAGGCCTTTTCCAGCAGGGGACATCATTAATTACCCCATGATTCCCAGGGCAGATATAGTTATTTCATGATACCCTCTATGTATTCTTACAATGTCGGAAAAATCACTCAGTTAGGCATATCTGTCTCTGATGTCACAGACAAAATGGAAGGAAAAGAAACTTATAAATGTCCAATGGAAACCTCACTTGAGCATTCACAGAGGTTTATATAATGTCCAGGAAAGGAAAAGGATTCCTTAATCCTTTAAGACATTTACTAAGTACAGAACACCAACTTATACTGACAGGAATACATCAACAGATTTACAAGTAGGGCATACTGCACAAAGCAGCCTTCAAGATATATACAGAATGTAAAACTAACTTCCTACATGGAGGCACAGAAACAAAATGACAATTGTCTTAAAAAGAGAGAAGGCCCAGACAAATGACCAAAACTAAAGCTATTTCATTACAGGAAGCATGGAAGTAATCACAAGGCATTTACAGTATTGACCAAAGAACCGTCAAAGCTTATCATCATGTTTGAGCACAACAGTTTCCAACCCGTAGACAAATGTGCAAGTACAATCCATCCACTCATGTGAATGTGATTCCAAACTGTCACAAATCACAATTTACAGCTCATACTATCTTGGATCTTTGGTATTCCCAATCAACAAGAATTGTTCAACCAGACAGATGGGTATTGCATTAGAGAGAGGATTCAGATATCTTCGTTGCCTTCAAACTCACAAGTCATGCCTGTTCGGACTGTTCTTTTAGTCGATCAGACCGTTTGTCGATAAGTCTAGAAGTGTGGCACTTTTTCCCCCTCGATTACACACAAATGTTTACTGCCTCAGATTTCCCTGTCGTCCTTTCTGGCCGCTCTCTTTCAGGTTCTCTGCTAGTCTCATAGCTTCATGAGGGAGTGGGTTGAACGGAGATCCGTCTGTTCCTTAGATTCATTTGTGTTTTGAGGGCTTCATTACGACCTTGCGGTGGAGAGGTGGAGAAGGTTGCTGAAAGCAAGGGCTTTTACGGGAGGTTCCAATAATAGGGAACACCGTATGATCATTGATTGAGACGGTTTTGATCTGTTGATTTATAGTAGAACCGTTCTGTATTGCTGAGCGACCTTGGTCATCAAATCTCCAGATTTAGGATTAGTTCGAGGGCAGACTAGGCCACGAGGAAGAAGTAATCAAGTCTATCCTGTTTTCCACACGCATTAAGGATGTGACGCCCACCCGTTCTTTCCCCGCTTCATTTTTAGTTAATCCAGAGAAACACAGATAACGAGGTCCTCGATGTTAAGGACATAACAACCTCCTCCGAGGACCTTCTCGTACGCGCTCGATTCGTAAATCGAATGACCAACCCAAATCGCCATTTCTGGGGAACTGGTCAGCTTCGATCGAATCGATACAGAAGTCTATTCATTTCCCTGCTTCGGAACATATCTAACTTCTTTTATACGCTCGTTGGGCTGCTATCCAATATGACAATGACTGATGGGTATTATCCATGCAGATTCTTTCCGTCGAGAAGGGCCTAGCTCCGATGCATAGGACCAAATTTCCGTAGTTTCTGCCTTTACACCAATGGAGAATAATGGTGAGGAGTGCTACCTTCTGTTTGCGCCAGGGTGCGTCTCGTTTTCTCTCCATTCGATCTTGCCACACTAACTTCCACACAGAGACGGACGTTGGCTCGTTCGAGGGCAACAGCTTTCGCGAAATTCCTTTGGAAGGACGACAAGTCACTGGGTGTTAAATTGCTTAGTACAGGGCCTTTGCTCGACGGATGGTTGGTTCCGGGTATCGATGTGATGCCTTTTGAGGAATTCTCAACGGTTGGGTAAACTATTCATTGCGACAGATAAGTCAAAAGATGAATAAGCCTAGTATGAATACCAGAACTAGAAGTACATCACAAGGTACAATTAATAGGTAAAACTAATCGTAGAGGACTAGGAATCTCAGTTCGACAGACTCTCGGGGAGGAGACCCTTTTGGACTGGTAGAATCTGCAAAGGCAGCATGGGGAGTGAATCGAGCCACACTGTCGTCACTGTCATAGCTACAAGCCAAAATGATTAGGCAAGACCGTCTCGAAAAAAGAACGAAACTCACTTTTTAATCAAGACGAAATCGTCGGGCGTCATCCCACGGACGTACTTCCATTGATGATTGCGACTGTAACTGACACCTAGTGCCTCGTTATACTTTACGGGTTCCTCACTGTCAGACTTGCGAAGACGCGGAATGGGGAAAGTATCAGTCTCCGGATTGACGCTGTTCCAAGTACAGAATGCGAGTGGGGAGTCATAGGCTGCAACGCCAATTGGCCTCCATAGGTTTATAATTTGCCAACGACGTCTCTGGGGAAGATCTAGTCGGTATTCCGAAGGGGCATAGGTATGCAGATAATTCATCGCAGCAGCTGCAGATACGTCGACATGTACCTGACTGGCTGGTCTTCGTTTTTTGATAGCGCCATCCTTTTCTCCAGTTGGGCGTCGGCGTTGAGCTTTTTGAGGAGGTTAAGCGCAGGGACTCGAAGGCAAACCAAAACAGAACGTACCACATTCGTATAGAATAACATGGCTTGCACCGGTGATTTCCTTCACGATCTCCGTGCTTTCTCGACTATACTCTTCGACCTCCTTGGTATCGTTGAGGTCGGGATGTCGTGAGGGTCGGTAGAAGTACTGGAATCCCGCGTTGTCGAGAGTGTAGAGGCGCTCCTTTCCGCGAATATTTTCCACGATAACATCATGGACTGTCTGTAAGACGTTCTCGTCTATGAGTTTGCCTGATTCCTTATCTATCAGTTGATATGTTTGACCACCATCTGGTGGTGGCACGACGTAGGTTATTTGGGCTGTGACGGTGTCGAAAGGGTTGAAGACCATTGCTTAGTTTGCACGGTTTTGGTGACATGTTTTACATTGCCTGCTTATTATGTATCGGTTATGACTTCATATTGCTGCACAGAGTACCATTCAGTCGGGCTTTCAAGAGTTTGGGGCTAGGGCTGGCGAATAACATCTGACAGCTGTCCCGACGTACATACCATAGGAGCCTCTCAATCTCTGAAGGAGAAAACTCCAGGACACAGCAACAACAAAACAGCAAAAAACCGGTAGTCTCGCAATACCGTCGGACCTTTTAGTCCAAATGTTTTATCTGTCCTTATCGGAAATTCGGGAGGTGTTCTTGTTCTTGTAAATGGTATGATTTTTTCTGTCCTTTATGAGACATCTAGTCGGAAACAAGGCGGAGAAGATATAATCGACGAAATCCTCGGAATCTAACTCATTTTACCCGGGACCACGAGTCGCCGTGGTACATGGAAGCCGAAGAAGGGAGCCTTTTTGCCAAGTTCCTGATCCCTTAATTATATGTACGTACCTGGATTCAACCTGTCACTGGCGTGTCCGCTAGTAAGAAAAACAGTCGCAAACGTGTTTTATATTTGCGAGCGGGCTAATAGCTTGTACATTGTAATCTACAGAGTACACACTGCAGTCCCAACGAGAGATGGGCTTACTCAAAGAGCTACGCGATGAGCACTGTACGAGAGACTGAGAACCACACCGGACTACATGGAAAAGGAATGAGCGGTGATCAATGGGAGGTTATTTCGGGAGCCGACAAGCAAAAATCACTGATTCTCGAAGAAGTTGCATAACTATGATCGAGACAAGAAGCTTGAAACACTGGGTATCATCACCACAGACAGATCTACCTTAAGCTTTTTTTAAACAATTTTGCCTGTCACTCTTGATCAAAACTACCGCGCCCATGTGATCTTCTTCCCGGAATACATGGACCCTGCTTTGAATAGTTAAAATAGCACGCGTGGAAACAGGTGGAAACGGACCAGGTATGCCAGAATATTTCTCTTAGAAGCGTGTCAAGCTACGGGATGTGAACAAACCGTGCACAACAGTGCTAGGTGCTGTTCACCCTCCGACAGGACGTGCACGTGAACTATTCTGTCCTCCGTGAAGATTGGCCCTTCACCTCGTGTTTAACCTTTTCGTCATTAAGAATGCTTTGCGGAACATACGATGACATACACACACAATACGCATCTTATTGACCCTCGCTTAGAGATGACACCATGTCGAAGATTGGGGTGACACTTCTCATGAGTCATTTCTAAGTCGTTCTAGATTCTCGCCGGAGAACCGGGAGACTGAAATATGACTTAGCGATGTATACAAGCGCCGCAATTCGTTCGTCATGTATCATGGTGACATGATAAATTTATAGGGAACGCTTCTTCGTCAGAAACGGCGTTTCTGGCGGAAGGACCCAATGAAATTTTGAAGGAACGATTGGGAGTTATGCAACTAAATATTGGCTTACCCACGCTCCCAGCCCGTCACGGATCTTAGTTATGTTGTAAAATTCGGATCCTTGTCCCATTCGCTCGGATGTTTTATAAAACAGAAAAGAACTGATTAGAAAACAAAAGAAGTAAAGCTAATTTTAGGCTGACAAAATGATGCACTTGAGCACGTCAATGTAGACTCAGTGAAGGACTTTCTGGGCTTCATTGATCATTATGATTTGATAAAGAAAGCCAGGTCGGGAATATTTGATCCGGATTTTATTGCCAGGTTTCTGAGTGGTGCTTAGTCTGCTATGCTACATGTTTGCAAGTCTCACCATCCTTTTCTCATCTCATTTGGTGAATCTTTGTTCATTTGGCTTTTTCGAACTTGGTGGTCCAAATTAAATTCAAACTACTTTTTGCTTCCATTCTTTGTGCTCAAATTCATGCAAGCTCCTGATCTTGCTTGCTATTTCATGCCAATTTATTCAAATGGATTTTAGCTATACCAAGAATGGGGGAAGACATCTTCATTTTCAAAGCACTTTCCGGTCCTAACATGTTCCAAATTCTGTACTTTTCTCTAGCAAAAGAATTGCATCAAAAGGTGTCATTAGATCTTTGGAATTCTCTATGAGCTCTGAGCCCACAGGATTAATAAAATTTTCCTCCTCCCTGAGACAGGAACCTTCTTCACAATCTGGGTCCTCTGTCATGAAATCTGCATAGCTTGAAAATAAAAAGATTTGCTGACTTATTAGAGAAGAGTCCGAAAGCTCAAGTTTCAGGACCTCCGTCAACTGCTTGACCCGATATTGGGCGATTTTCAGTACCTCATATTGGCAGTATTGCATTCGAACAGGTTAACTATGGCAATTTCTGTTTTTGACAGTAAAAAGGTTTTCATGGCACCTTGTTAGATCAGTGTTCATATCGAGCTCAACCAAAACTCGACCGACGAATGCTGAGCGCTGAAGTGCTGAAGAACTATCCGTTACTACTTCCACTCACCTTGGGCATGGCCCCCTAGGAGACGCATAATCTTTTGCCGAGATATCCCAGGATATCAAGGACTGATTAAGCGCTAGTCGTTTCATCCATGATTGCAACGAGGCTCACAAGTCGTGGTTGGGTGATAATATTGTGGTGCCAGGCAAGTTCACTCCCGAACTCATTTCCATGAACTTACACTTGAAGGAAGAGAAACTATGTCATTATCATCCATTCAATGGTGTTATTTGTTTCAATTATTCCTTTTTTTCCATGAGTTTTCGAAGTGCATAGGTGCATTCTCGTGAATTGCAGGAGCCATACCAGGTCGCTCGGTACACTGGTTCCGGTTGTGTAAACAGGGTATTGGGTGTCGATTTGAACCGGAACCTCGGGTTTGCAGGTGAACGTTATCATCCTTTTCGCTATCACAAGGGGGTGGGCTAGTCATTGAAATGCAAGGTTTGAGTGGATACTAGTAGAAATAGATAATGGTTCAACGTTCAACTCCTAAAAGACTAGCGCGTTGTCCGCTCGTCTCGATAAAACTTCAAGACACTCAGTAAGGTCACGTAGAGTTTCTAAACATTCATTACTATCCTGTTTATAGGTGAGCGCAATTGCCGAGTACGTTTCGCTTGATTCCGCCAGAAGCAAGGGCTGAGTTCAGTCAGAAATGCAAAGTTCTAGAAGAGACCGGATAAGGATTCGCAAATCGCCCATCCGATACCGTCATGTTCGCCGCTCAGGAGTTGATTCGGTCCGATTAGAGTTTAGAAGGGAGAGGTGGAACAAGGAAATGAACAGACCGTCATAAGGTTTTTCAAGTTTGCCAAGGTTGTTAGCCTCTTATGGTCATTCGATTCCGTTCTCGTTCTTCTCAGGATCTTTAACTTTCCAAGCTCCGCTGCAATTTGGAGGCGAAAAGATGGAGAAGGTGTCTAGAAGGAAGGATTGTAAGAAGCTCAGCCGCTAGAACTGTGTTCCACCAAGGTTGATTATCCTCATCTCATTGAAATCGAAGCTTCCGAAGCCGCAAAAAGAACTATATACAAGGTCAACGAAGGGCAGAGACAGAGCGAAACCGAGATTCGCGGTTAGGAACCTTCAATCCCGTATTGAGGATTGGAAATCGAGAATTTCGGCCACTCTTCGCATTACAAAGTTTGCTGCTCTATTCTATAATCTCCGTCTTTCGTTGATGGTAGCCTTCTAGTCTCCCAAGTTGTTTTCTAGATCATCTTGAGCTCAACGATGAGTGTCCAAATGGGGGGAGGAGGAGGAGTATATTACATGGCAGGGTCCAAGGGTTGAACGCCGGGTCCGGGATTTATGCTAGTGCACATAGGTCCTAACCTTTACCTACATACACTTTTGACCGGGACGTGGGGAAAAAATACATTGAGCCCCGAACACTTTTCACTTCTTCCCAAAGATTTTTCTCAGCCAAAAAAAACGTTCCCCCCGAATTCAAGTGATTTCACAGGGCCTTTCTTACATTTTCCCAATTTTGAGCTTCCTCTCAGTGCTCAGACATGGTACTCTTACTTCCAGTGAGTTGTGACCTCATCGAGAGTTATATGTATGTTTGACAGAAGTTGATTTCAAGATGAAAGTTTGAATGGGGTAACCCTGATGAAAAAGGTGCTAGTGTATAGCTGTTTAGTGGTGAGAGTGAGTAGGTATCCACCCAATAGGCACCTTAGATATCGTATGAGAAACCGTTGGAACCTTTCAGCAGGCTACCTAGTTTCAAGTAACTTTGACCTCCATGGTGCCTCGGCACTGCCAGATCTTAGATGGCATACCAACCAAAAGGCTACATGTTTTCAAGTCCAAGAAGTTCACAGCAAGGCCAACATAGTGGATGAGATCTCCATCTGTGACAGTACCTGGAGATACTTCAAGCCCTTCTACTGGAACAGTTTGAAGAAATGGAGGTTCAACTGTGTAAACTGACCCCGCTACGTCCTCGACGCGTTCAGGACGCGCCACAGTGACAGATAGTATTACAAAGATGTCAAACCCGTATCTTGGTTCAGCTTATTTGGTAAGTGCGGATAAAAACTCGAGGTTGGGCACATTTTGGGGGGGAACGCTTCGGGGGAAAAGGTTTCGGGAAGAAATGTTTTCGGCTAGGAACAAGTTTTCGGGTGTAACCCCATTTTGACACGGCGCAAGTTAAATCGATCCCGACAAGAACAAAGATTTTCTTGATTGGGCGAGGAAATCGCTTGAATTGACACGATACTCACGGAAATTACGGCCCTTCATACGCTCTGTCTGTCGGGAAGTCAATGTCAAAATGGCAAATGTGGAGCCGAACATAATAGCCTGCCGAGGGGTAAAACAACGTTGACCTGAATGGAAGGTGCCACTCCGTTCTTTGAGTATCTCGCAAACGGGGAGAACAGTGACAAATTACTCACTTTTGCTAAATACCTGAGGCGAAATTGACAAATTAATTCCCCGTTCACACTCATGGCAATTTCACCGATATTACCGATACCTACTCCTCCTCAAACTCAGGCTGTTGGTAGTGCCACCTTCAGACCTCCAGTCCTCGATGGATCTATGAACCTTTTAGATATGTGCGATTGGCACTACGAAAATTCCCCAAATCATCCTACCTTCATTTTCCCCCGTAAAGATGGAACAACTCGTACAATTACATGGCGTGAAACCGCATCAGCAGTTTATCGTGGTGTGAAGCTTCTTCGGGATCGCTTTGGAGCAGAGCAGCCAGTGAGCTCAGAGGAGGCACCAGTTGTCGCAATCGTGTCCCATTCAGGTGCATACATTATCAATTCAACTCCGTTTACTTTTGTACTTAACCTTCAGAACAGTCGAAACGATTGGATATAACACTACTCTACTCGCTTCAATGCGCGCCAACTTTATCCCACTTCTGATCTCCACTCGAAACTCTCTCGCCGTCATAGCCCATCTGCTAGTAGCCGGGCGTGTGCAATATGTACTAGTTAGCAGTGATGAACATTCCCAGCAGCTTCTTGAACAGGCTTTCGATATTTTACGCTCCAACGGGGACAAGCTCCCGAAGGTTGCGCCTATGCTCCTGTTTGGAGAGCTTTATGTCGGTGTAAAAGACGAAACTCCACCCCCCCGCACGGGGAAGAATCTCGGAGATGTGGCGATTTACCTACAATCTTCCAGTAAGTCAATTCACTCTCTTCATTCACACCCTGACGCTAATTCCGGCTCATTTTCCAGTGTCTACAGGTAAATTTCCGAAACTCATTCCCCGATGCTACCGTAAACTGCTCGAAAACGCAATTGTCCCCTACTACGGTGGGAAAGACTTTTCAACAACCGTTATATCGCTTCATAGTCTTCCGATGCTGTACGGCTTGGCTTTGGCTTTCCTTGTTGCCATGGTAAGCAACAGGTTCCGTTTCGAGCTGTACGCGTTTCTGATTCACGCCACGTTCTTTCTGGCTCTGTAGGCAGGCTGCGGGATTGTAACCGCCTGCTTCGAACCCCAATTTCCTCCTACAATCATAACACCTAGCAGTGTACTTGAAGCAAGTGAACAGATGAAGTGTGATATTATCATGACTTTTCCTAGTTTCATCGAGGTTTGTTTTTCTCACGCCTTTTGCGCACTTCATGGCTCGCGCAAATACTTGGAACTGACTCGGATTTTGACTTTGAAAGGAATGGTCTCGTCAACCAGAGAAGCTCCGTTGGCTGAAGAAGAGAGGTGGTCATTTGGTAAGTAAACTCGGTTATTAGGCCTGCCTCAACGCATCCCGTTCGCTCATCGGTACTATTTGCTTTTCAAGGCGTTCTCAGGTTGCCCCCTCGGGAAGGAAATCGGTGACAAAGTTGTATCAGAGGGTATATCTGTGATTACAGAGTATGGGGCGTGAGTACTTTCAAAACGTTTGTTGTGTCATCTCGAACGATTTCTGTTCCAGTGTAGATACAGGAACACTCTCAACTTGGTTTCCAAGTAAGTGAAGTCTGCGGAGGGTTCACATGGGGTTGCACCTCGCGACTTATGATCTTCGTCCCCCGTCGTAGAATCATCCCCAGGAGAAGACTGGGAATACTTCCAATTCTCCGGACATTTAGACGTCAAATTCATTCCACACGGGGATGATACATATGAAGTCGTTTTGATGGTACGTTCGGCCTCTTATTATTGTCTATGACCTGTTTTCTATTCTTACTTACCTCCACCCCGGAAGGCATCCGCCAACTATATTCCACACCTAACCAACGTGACAATTGACGGAGTAGACGGCTACTCAAACTCAGACCTCGTAGTTCCTCATCCTACGAAGCGCGGGTTTTGGAAATTACACGGTCGATGTGACGACCAGATTCTGCATTCTTCGGGAAAGAAAGTATGTTTTCTCCAGTTGTAGTTTCGTGTTCAAAAATGACTTTTTTATTTTACTTACTCAACTTTTTTACTTCACGTCCACCCTTTTCTCGGTGTTGGTAATTTGTTAGACCAACCCCGCACCGCTAGAAACTATCCTCCGAAAGGACCCTCTTATTCGTGGTGCCGTTCTGTTTGGAAACAAAGATCGACTCCAACTCGGTGCTCTAATCGACCTCGACGTTAACATTCCGGATGCTGCTGCATATCTAGAGAACCATCAAAACATCAACCAGTCGGACATTTGGGATCGTATCTGGTAAGGCTTTTCTACCAATCCCGTACAACCTCGATTATTCCTGATTCCTCCGTAGGCCTACAATGCAAAAAATGAACACATCCGCACCGGCTCAATCGAAGTTATCGAAGGAGGTGAGCTTATCAATTTTTTGTTTTGTTAACGGTTGTGTTTCTGCGATGACTTATGTACGTTTTTTTTTTCGAAAGATGATTCTCTTTGCTGGACCAGATAAACCTTTCAAGTACACTGGCAAAGGGACGGCGAGGTATGTCGTCTATTCTCGATTTTTTTTCTTCTTCTTTTTTCTTAGGTAACTTTGTTTGATTATTCAGGCGACAGATTATACTGGAAGAGTATAAAGATGAGATTGAGAAGTTGTACCAGAGGGTTTAACGCTGGGGGGGGGGGGTTGTAACGGCAATCATTCCAAATTTAGGAAATGCCTTTTTGTCCGGAGATGCATCGCGTCCAACTGGAAACCTCAGAGAGCGTCTGCTCCGGATAGGAGGGCGAGACCAGTTTGTCGGGTTCACGCTAATGCACCTGTATCTTCAGCTGTTGACCATCCACACGTTCAATCCTCGCGTGAAACCCTTCTGAGTGTGGAACCGACTAAACATATATTGGCGGAAACCCCAATAGCCTTTGAGACTATACCTATGGCAACCCTAAAATTAAACAGAATAAAATCAAGGGGTCGGGACAATCGTCACGCTCTTCCGGAAGTAAAGGGTGGGTACACCAAATACTAATCATTTCTTGTGGTATGTCTCCCTCACTCTCCTACTCGTTCAATCTCGAAAGTCTACTGGAGAGAATCGTGTAGCATCACCCACGATGTAGCCAGCGACCTTCGACTCTACTCGTAGTTTTCTCACGCCTGTTTGGAGAACCGGGCTTCCTATGTTTCGGTTTCGGCAGATGGTGCTGACCGTAGCAGCTAGTCGTCGACTCACCAAAACAATTGAAAAAAGCAAAGGCTGTCTGTTACGCTGATGTCGGCTCGTAAGCTGTAGCCGCATCGACTTGAGGAGCAGTGCACCAGGATCCTCCGAATTGACAGGATTGGAGTTTGAAGATTGATTGAAAACATATAATTCTGTAAATTGAGATTTTTTTATTTAACAATGGATTGACCCTAGTTGAATGTTCAAAAGCCTCGAGTTAAAGGTGGGGAGAAGAACATCGGATGATATCTCCCGCAGTCCGATGAGTCACGAACGGTCAGTAGCTAACTAAGAACACATCTTCTCAACTTACATATTGTTATATACTGTTTTTCGTCTGGGTAAGGGGGACGGTGAGTACTACAGAGGTGACTTGGTAAAAATCTTTTTCTATCAATTTTCTCAGTACATAAAGGGAAAATGAACAACTCAAACTACACTCAATTCCACATTTCGACTTCATCATTCCAGAGCCCTACTGCATCCATTCCTCATTTTTCCAGCCATCTTTCACGCAAGTTCATGGTCCAGTCCCACCGTATCCTTCACGTTCATAAGAAATCTTAAATCAATTTGAGTTAAAAAAAAGTCAGAGGATGTCCTTCCCGGTTGAATTGATTCCATGTGAGATGCTGGTGTCATAGACCATTTCTTCCATGTTCAGTAGTGATCTTTTTTAGTAAAGAATCGCCACCACTGATGCCATCCATCACGATTCCAATCCCCCTCCCAACCTACAATCGGAGTACCCTGACCTCGACTTGGGCAGATTGATATATGACTATTGACATTGAAGACCAAAAGAATTCATCAATGAAAGTTACACTCACCCATTATATAGATCCACACAGGCTGTGAGTAAAAAACAATCAGTATATAGGAGGAGAAGCCATATGAATTTTGAACAGACTCTTGTACCCAAGATTTTGAATTCTAGTTTGGTGAGATGAGTTATTAGGAACAAGTAATGTAATTATAATGATCAGAGTGATACATACTTCCATTCGCCATTGTTCTCCTTTCTAATGACCCAAGTTTGGTACTCACTGCCAGCCTTGGTATTGCAAACAATTGAATTGCCATCACGTCCACCCGCTGAGAGAGATTTTCAGTAAAAGTAACTGTTTGCAAGGATAAAGAGAAACTCACAGAGTTCAAGGTATGCCTTTGTTTGGTCATTCATAATGGTATAAGTATTCTCAGTGCCAGTTGCAACTTCTTGAACATGCCACAACTGGTTTGATGCTTGCTCATTTGGTTTTTGTTTCCAAGCTATCACCGGTGTGCCTATTCACCGCCGTGTGAGTTTCAAGTCAAAGTTGTCAAGCAACAAAACAAAACCAACCTGGGGTAGAGTTACCTATACTCATACCAAAAAATCAATTTCCCTAGCACATCAGTGAGCAACGAGCATCAAAAATTAACACACCTCCCTTGAGGTCCATGACGACATCTGCATTATGATTCCAAGTGAAATCTATTTATGGTAATGTGAGAGGTGTGAAAGAACTATCGAGAAGGCCTTACAAGTGCCGCTCATCAACGTAAGCCCCATTGTGCGATAGAAACTGTGACTTGTAGGGGGTGTGATGGATTTTGAGAGTAAAGAGAAGGCTTAGATTTTATACCTTTTGCGAAGCATGGTAGAGTGGCATTTAAATGCTGTCCTGGATAGTCTCCGGGAGAAGGGGCGCTGTGTAAGAATGAAGATATAAATTGGTTATTCATATTATACCAGTTCTGGTTGTCCTTCTGCCCTTCATCCTGCTTTCCATCCAATTTTGCTTGATAAAATTAAGCGACAAAAGCCTGCGATCATCTGTCATCAACCTATGTATCCGGACCACCATTTAAAATCCGACCGGTGATCATATACATATACTCAGAACAAAGAGAATACAAATAGATCTCTGGTTGTCCTGCTGCTCTTCATTCATTCTATCCTATATCTAAGAAGCATTTTTGCTTGACACCATGAACTGAAAAGAGGCTGTAATCATCTATCCATCAACCGATGTAACTAGCAAGACATCTAGAACCGGTAATTATCTAGGACCGATACCAGGGTGTTTCCTGCTTGGAATGTCATTTAAATACTGCCCCGTGATCATGTACATATATTTAGAACGAAGACAATACGAACTTGCATTCAAGAACCGCCCTTAATAAATTTCCCTGCATATGGATAGCGTCATCTTCACTGGTGCACAGGCAGCTGGCATGTGCAACACTACATCCTCTCCACAAAAAATCACTGTCTTGTAAAACTCAAGAGTGCTCAAAAGATATAAAATGGAAAAGACCACTTCCATCGAAGAAGCACTTTTGGTTTTGACAAAAAAACAGTCATTGTCTGACGGTCGACCATCCAGACAGATGTTGAAAACTGTCCGGTGGTGGTTAATGTGCACTGGCATCCAGATCAAAGGTTTTAAGGGGGTCCTAATAATGAAATGAAGGGACTATGGACTAGTTATGTGTGTTCCCAGATTGCAATTCTAAATAAAAATTATTTCCAGTTGCTAGATGGTATCCACAGCCAGTATATAACAGCTTTGTGCAATCTTGTGTGCCACAGGACTGGCCACAAAGTCTCTACTCATACCTTGTTGAGATTCTGGCTCTGGAAGCAGCAAGCCATTGTGACAACATTTTGTATTGACTCAAGCTCAAGACTTCTGTACTCAGATTCTTTTACCCTGTTGCTTAACTACAGTAGAATGTTCTAGATAGAATATTGAATATAAACATGAAATAGAGAAAGGGCTTCTACTGCATCTGTTTGCTGTAATGCGAGTCAACCTCTTCTTTTTTAGGGGAATTTCAAATCTCTCTTTATCTCCACCATTTAACCTCTTATTTCCAAAATTCAACATACCTGATCCAGATTAAAGTACTGAAGGCTGACCTAGATGATGGTCTTATATCAAGGTGACAACATCTACCTTTTTGTAGATAAGTAGGCAGACATCAATTATAAATGAATAGTACATCAAGTTTGAATAGCAATCTGGTGGAACAGAAGGGGGTATAGGAGAGTATAGGACAAAGAAATTTAAATTATCACATCCTGTTTATTGGCCATCATTCCACTCTTAGCTCCTGCTGGATTAGGTGACAGACATTTCCCCTGGTATGTCCTCGGTAGCATGGTGTGTTTGTAACTGAGGATTGACTGTGGCTTGCCTTTCCATAGCTGATCTCTGCTGGCTGTCCTGGAGATCAGCAATACGAAAAGTTGAGAGTGTCTGCTGAACACTATCTACAGATTTGCCATATGCTACTCGGGCAATGACCATAGTTGGAGCCAGAGCCTAGAGAAACACATTGAAAATATATACACAGCTGTTTTGGGGCAGGTCAGAACTCACAGAAAGAAGGATTAGAACAACTGAAATGTCAACAGGAGTAACACCAATTTTGTTAGGATCCAATATAAGATCTTGAAGTACAACTGTAATCAAAATTGCACCTGCATATAAAGATGCAGACTCAATGCTAATATTTTTTGTTAAGTGATCAACATGCAAAGAGTTATTGAACCTACATTATAGCTATAATGACATTATACCTTGTCTGTCTTGATGTCTTCCTTGCCAGCTTTTTGGATTCACGAGTAATCCACCAGATGCGTCCTCCTTCACTAAATATGTTAAGCAAGTTCCAGGTTCTCTGCAGTAATCTCACCAGTCATCAACATCAACACAATCTGAAAAACAACTATTCCTATCTGAACCCCAGCATCAATTACAACTGCCTTCTCCGCAGCAGTTAAACTGCCATGTTTGGATGAGGTACCATATGCAATGATTCCAGCAATGACACATCCCAAGTCTAAACCTTTCCAATAATTAGAAAAAGGTTTTGAGGAACAGTAAAGGGAACAAACCATTCAAAATGAAGGCAGTAGTTGCAAATGGATACAAGATATATTTGCTAGAGTTGAAAATAACATAACAGCGGTGAATCTAGATAAAGTATTAGTTACACGTTAATGGTTGCTTTCAAGAACATACCAACATGATGTCAGCTATTGAACTATACCAGATAGTCAGTTCAAAGAGTGTTTAGACAAAAATTACAACTGTACTTCATAAGAGTTGAAGTAATACTTATAATCCCACTAAAATTGGGGTCTTGTTAGTACATAAAACTAAGTTCATAAAATGGAATTTGCTTGCATCGAGGCAGATCTTGAGTTATCTCCTTCAAGGTACTGAATAACAGAGGCATAACTCTTTGTTGTTGCTGCATCAAATTCAATAAAGGCTTGTCTGGTTGATCCCCAAGTATAGACCCCAGTATAGATAGTTGCTAGAACAAAGAGAGCTATGGAGCATCCTTTGTATAATTTATGGGCAGAACTTCCATGGCGGAACAGGACATGCACTGACAGCCCAAAAATGACACAGTAGATCCCTATAACAGACGCTGTATCACCAGTGGTTCAGAGTAATATGACCATATACACACACCATACAAGAGCCACAACACCTATAGAAAATTCATTCAATAATGTCCTCTTTATGATATGGGAAAAACACAAACAGAGAGGGAAGAAATTGGCTTGACTATTACATTCTGGGCACTGAGGTAAGGTGCTAGAGCTGCTTCAACTTCACTCGCAGAAGACATTATGAGAGGCAGAGGATGTTTATGGAATGTGGGAGACTCTAGGAAAGAGGATGAGGTGAGTAATGTCGTATAAATGTATAGGTGGCCCTTAATATGCAATGAAAACCATTATCAAATGATTCAACTTGGTCTGTTGACTGTATAACCACCACAGGTCAACGATCAGAATCAGAATGTAGACTGATTGTGATGTGAATTTCTGAGTAGAAACAATGCTTCAAACACCCATCTTTACCTTTGACCGATGATTCTTCTCAGGGGTTTGGACTTGAGTTATAAAACGATGGAAATGAAGCAAATGATTAAATTCTGTTTCAGATCTGAGCTGACTTGATTCTTCTATTAGATGAGATGAGATGCATTCAAGATTACATCTGAACCTCAGTTGAGATGTAATCTTGAATGGATCTCATCTATCACTGTGAATGATGAGCTTTGAATAGGACTAAGTGTGTCATGCTCAACTGAGTTCAGATGCAATCTTGAATGGATCTCATCTCAGAATCAAAGGCTAGAAGTCAGCTCAGATCTGAAACAGAAAAACTACCAAGATGAAAACCTCAACAAGAACCCCCACGCCAGGAATACGAGGAAATATTTCAAGCTTATTTCATACCAAATAGATATATCAGGAAATAAATTGGGGGGGGAGGCTGAAACATTTGCTGATCAGTGGCAACCAATCAATTTGTCTGAATCTTCAACTGAGGTTTTTGGCACTGATCTGAGTGAAATTAGAACGTCTGACCTCTGTACTGATTTATCCCCACCAAGCATTGGCTGAGAGTGAATCAGTACAACAACCAGAGCAATTGAAATGCCGGATTTTAGCATAGATTTCAAGCACATGGATTCTTACAAAATCAGTCTATTTTTCAACCCCGCTGTCAAATCCCTGTTGCAGAAATGCTCAACAGCAGCAGAGAATTGTTCAAAACCTGCATACAAGTTGCCGAAACTATCAGCGACATAAACATACCCCACATCTCAAACAGCAGTGGGTTCGAGTCTTGTAAGGATATCATGAGTGGTGTCCCAGACCGACTACCACCTTATTGAGAGGTACACTCTAAAATACCTCTCATGGTTCCCCGTAGAAAATATGGGCCATACTTGTCACATTGTCCTGACTTGGTACAGAGAAACTGACCAAAAAAATATCCTGGTGCACTCATGCATATTGGTAGGAGGCAAGGGCTGCTAGCTCTGATCAGATCAGGACAGAGTCCAGATGCAAACTGCCTGCGCAAAGCTCAGATCAAACATTCATCTATCAGATGCATATGAAAAAGTATGCATCATTGCAGAAGACATTATTAAAACCGCATTTTCTATTTTCTGGGAATACATTAAAGTATTCATCCATGTATACTTGGATGATATATTTGTCTTCAGTGAGACTATTGAGGAACATGAAAAACATCTCAGATTGGTTTTTGACAAGCTCCAAGAATAACAGCTCTATCTAAAAGCCTGCAAGGTAGAACTTTATGCAGAAATCACGATTGTGTTGGACAAAGGTCCATGGCATGCTGAATGGGGATAAACTCAGCAAAATACGGGACTGGCGGAAACCTTGAGATCATAATGACATCCAGAAATTTCTAGGCATTGTGAATTACCTAGTGCCATACCTGCTGGACATCTTGTCATAAATGACTCTGCTATCTGAAATGTCAAGCAACAACCAGCCATTCTTCTGGCAACTCCTACACAATGTTTCTAAACTCAAGTGTCCCATGAAAACTATAATCAGCGTTACTGATTGTATACCACAAATAATTTTCAGGTTTCCTGGGCTATTCTGATAGATGCTGGGCTTAGAGTTTTCTACACTGTCAACTTCTGTGAATCACCCATCTTCTCTAACCAGCAGAACATGACAATAGTTTACCATATTAGTAATTAGGGTCAAGTACTTTTATTGACTTTTTTAGGGATTCTTTTGCCTATTTTTGCCTATTTTGATGAATATGTCGTCATATTCCCCCCAATGGCAGATGTCAGGGGCCATATCTAATAGCCGATGTCAAACGCGTTGTCAATGATGCCAATGGCAACACTCATACTCACCACTGGCACTGGGCTCCAGGTTCCCAAGGTACTTGATAATAATAGTGAGTTCCCTCCTTTCATTCTCTATCATCCATTAAATGCAGTGAAAAATGTAAAAAAGTCTGAAATGCTAACAATTCTTTCACCCATTTAATGATGCAGGTTCCCACAACAAGAACATCCTCCAGGTTCAGTGACATTGATGGTTGAGGGACTAAAAGAGATCCCCTTTTCTGAGAAATGGTGTAGAGCTGCAGGCCTATCCTATGTCAAACTGCCTAAATCTTCGAACCAGGATAATAGTCACCTTACAGAGCAATACAAAGCAAACTGCAAGATACACAGTGCAGTAGAGACTCCTGTTGTTTGCATAGGATATTTTGTTGGTTAATTCCTGTTGACAGTGTTTACACGCTTGTGGCCCTTTCTGGCAAATACCTGAACAACAACGGGCACAGGTGGCAGCAGCTGTCAATGAAGCTAATGGTAAAAAACAGCTTCTTACTGATACTCTGGATTCTCTGAGTGCAGACTGCGGCTAGACTCCGCTTTCGCTATGTTATGGGATTTGTCGACAGCTTTTTAGCACTGATAGCCGTTCCGGTCTATTTGACTTTAAATCATAAAGTCTTTTCGACCTTTCTCACAGACATGTTCACCCGTTCTCCAACAGTGAGCACGTTCTCACACTTAACATAGCACTATGGCCCGGGAGATACAATCCGAGTTTACCTTGACTGGCTTCTAGGTTCTGCTCATGAGAGTTGAGATTTTTTGTCATGCTTTCACCCGGTATCAAAGTCGCTTCCTATACTACCCAGACAGTGTTTGACATTGTGGTATCTCTGCTGGTTTACGAACAGCTCGAGGGAGAGAGCAAG